>JANHJO010003119.1:118291-130889 GCA_032468235.1 Pseudoxyrhopus heterurus
TATGAATTTGGACAAATTCCAGGAGGAGCGGGGGGGGGCTGGTGAGCTACGGTCCATGGGGTCGCAAAGTTAGACATGACTTAGTTGTTGGACAACAATTCTCATGTTTTATAAAGTCACTGAGCATTAGTTCCCATTCTGAGCTATGAGCCCAATTCAAACTCTTGCTGAAGTTTACAGCTCTCTGATCACAGTCCCCCAATATCAGTTTTCCCTTATTTTGCCATACAACCTGGGTTGTTCTTTATTTCTTATTTTTCTTTCCCTGATCCAGGAAAACAGAGTCTAAAGTTACCTTTGTGGTTTCAGGGACTTGGCTCTGGGATTCTGAATTCAGCTGCCTCCTTCCCTTCACCTCCGTGAAAATCTGAGAGTCTTTAAAAGGGATCTAAGGAGCTTTTCATTTCACTAGTGAGTTCATGTGGGGCCTGAGTAGTTGAATCTGACATCAAAATTGCTAGCATCCAGGTTGTATTTATTTTACAGTATATTAATCATGGTGTGTGTACACTCTTCAGGATGAGAGGACACTCTTTGAAAACTACACATATGGTTGTTGTATTAGGCTTGTTTTGGTTACAAATACAGTAATAGGTCAACTCGGTTGTTAAATTGTGAACTATTGCATGGAATTTTACAGCTATTATTTTTCTTTTGATTTATGCTGGGGCTTGGCAAAAATGTGTCATCACCACCTGCTTTCCTTTCCATCCTGGAATGCTTTTCTTTATTGCAGGAATAATTTCTGGTCACTTTAAAATGTGCACCAGTACAGTAGATGGCGCTATGGCACAATCTATTTACCAACATTTTACTCTGAGCTAAGAAGGCTCTAAGATCCATTTTCAAAGGTATTTTTTTCCTTCTAGTTTGCAGCTGAATGTATGTGTAACATATCCATAAACACGGAATTTCCTTCCCTTTAAAGTCTTAACTTGTAAAGCAATAAAATTGAGGTATAAGATTGACGTTTCTTTTCCTTTCCCATGCAGTTGGACAGAAAGGTTTTAAAATAATACTTCACAATTTTACTGAGTTCTCAAAAAGATATTACAAGAACTTTTGAAATGCATGTGCACTTCCCTAATGGGCACAGTTCATCTTAAAAAGCTAGAAACAGTTTCATTCCCAGAGAGCTTCCAAGCCCCCCGGGTAACCTTTCTAGGCCGGCCTATAAATTTTATAAATAAGTAAATCTGCTTGAATGCACTTGCTTCAATTGTGCCAGTTGCATATTTTGCATCCTGATCATTCTAATATAATTTTATAGAAGAGTATGTAATAAACCCTAGAGGAATAAAGAAAGATTAAAAGTATCAACAGGGCTTTAAATTAGGGCATTTCTAACTTGTAAAACTGCAGCTGGACTGTGCTTATACAATCAGAATTTATTTTTTTTATGGCAGTAGCTGCAGAAAAAAGCAGGACACATGGTATTTATACTTCTCCTGATTCAGAGCCTCCAGTTCTGTTCTCTCTTGCTGTCCTATAATTTAAAAAATTGCCCCTTCTGGATTTGACTCAGCTGCAGGTTTATTTTTGAGTATTTGGAAGTCTGATAATAGGATCATGTCACAGCCTTTTCACCATTAGGTCACACTGTAAAAATACACCCATTTGGCACTGCATTTGGTAACCAGTCAAAATGACCAGTTGTTGGGGAGTGGGAAGAAAACATGAGAGCTCTAATATTTTTGAAATGGATGTCACAATAAATGTTAAAAGCAGGACTATGTACCAGATTAAAGTATGAGACATTTGTGTGTGTTGCTGAGCTGCAAATTAATCCAAATCGTTTCACACGGTGATCTTGTTAAGATGCAGTTAAGTCTCTAATGAAACAGTTTTTGCTAAAACAATTTTTCAGTATTCCTGGTGTAATAGAAACTAATTCCACAACAGTCACTTTTCTGTGCCAGTAAATGCATATAGGTAGTTCTCAATTTGTGGCCACAATTGGGACCAGAACTTCCATTGCTAAGTGAAGTGGTTATTAAATGAGTTGTATTTGATTTTATGTCCCTTTTTGCTGTGGTTGTTAAGTGAATCACATCATCGTTAAGATAAACTAGCTTCCCTCAGTGACTTTGCTTGTTGGAAGCCTTCTGGGAAGGTTGCCAATGATGATCACATTACCCCAGGATGCTGTAACCGTTGTAAATACATGCTGGTTGCCAAACACCCGAATCTTGATCAAATGACTGTGGGGATATACGATGGTTGTAAGTACAAGGATTGTTTGGAGATTACTCTTCACACTTCGAATGGTTGTTAAACGAATAATTGCAAGTCAAGGACTTCCTGTATTTAATATGAAAAAGAGTACCGTGGTTACAGAGTGAATTAAGGCATTACGTTTATGTCATCTTTGGTCCCATCAAACCTATACAAGAATTGCTTGCTCGCTGTCAAGCACAGGTAAATCAGGAAATCCAGGCAGTTCAAATGAATATAAAGGGTTATTGCAAACTTAAGCTCTCTACAAGAATCTGAATTACTAATGATCAAAGGAAATTGGCAGTAGGTAAAAGTCAATGGAATTCAAGGTGGGCTGGACTTAGGCCTCTTTTGGGTGCGAAGAGACTCAAGACTGATGGCAAGTTTGACCCTTCCCTCGGGCTTAGCCTGGTTACCTCCTACACTCCCTCCCACTTAATTCCTCCTGCCCTATGAAAACAGTTGCCTTTCTTCACTGCTTTTACTGAGAGAAGAACTCAATGTAGTAGTCCAACAGCTGCCTCTTGTACATGTAATCAAATGCTGTCTTGGACTTCACATTATTATTTAATCATTCCTAGTCCTCTTTTCTAGCAGTGAACAATATAATTCTAGACTATTTTCCAGGAATAGATTGGGACTGCCTTCTGAATGCATTGAACTCATGCTGACCCCATTCAGTATGACCAATGGGAATTGTATCCCAGCATACCCCAAAGGCCCTAACTTGACTAAGTTTCATTACTCAGCCAATTAACAGAATGTCCCACCCTTTCAGTAAACAAATTTAAGGGTCAGATTGTTACCAAAGTCACTGTAAAAACATTCGCAGATATATATTTTTTTACACAGAGAATATCCATCAAATATTAAAACAAGATAAATATTTTATATTTATTTCATAATTGGCTGCAAGTATGCATTTTTTTTAAAAAAAACAACCTTGTATTTTAGAAATAAAGCTTCGGTCCTTTCACATCTCTTGAGATATCACTGAGATTTAATGGAGGTTATTCGTAAGTAAAAAGATCGAAGGTAGAACTATGATTGATGATGACATGATGAATATTAAAGAGGACTTCAGATTTTTTAATGTTGCTGCTGTAACAAAACTTTTTACAATCAGGAGGAGGTCTTTCTATTTCTTAGTTGCTCATGGCTCATTCATAGTGTTTCTGCTTCCAAGTCCACATGAAACAATTGAAAACCTATCTGCAATCATCTTCGAGTTGTCTTTATAGGTATCTACCTTTGCAAATCTAGAATTTTCAGAGAACAACCAGTTAGTGTTGTGTCTCTTAGGCTGATCAGTAAGTTACTGCAACTTCCTGCCCCCTTCATGTTTTTATGTTTGTATACATTTCTATTTTGTGAAAGAATAACCTGAGAGCTATATGGGAACGCTATACAAGATAGATTTTTAAAATGTAGATCAATCCACTGAAATCTGCCAAAATATCTTGCTTTCCTGGCATCAATTCACTATTGGATTAAAAAAGAAAAGATGGAAGAATAATATGTCAGCAATTTTGCACTGAGTGGTGTGGGTTTTTTTAAGTATCCCTAAGGATGGTGGCATATATGGATGAAGGAAAAATAGATTTTGGGAGCAGGACAGTAAAGAAAGCTCCAATCTAAATAATGCGTATGCCAAGAAACAAGCAGAGGGAACAGGAAGTTGGACTATGGGTTGGGGATATGATGAAACTTGGCTGATTTGAGTTTCCTAGGCTCAGAACTGATTTTGCTTTATTTTCCAGTAAACTGAAAATAAATCGGAGTCAGAAATAAATTGCTTCAGCTCCACAAAATTGTAAGAACAATTGGATCCACCACAAATACCAGTGATGCAAATCTTCTGTCTGGAGATGTTTTACATTAGCGATGATTATCTTATAGTGACATAGGCAGAGTTAATTTGATAGATCGGTGTTTCTTGTACTTTTTTCCTCTCAAAGACTTTCCTGCTTTTAAAAATTATGGAGGACCTACAAGAGCTTTTGTTTGCCTGGATGATATTTATAGATTATTTACCATATTAAAAATTAAAATTTATGTATTTGCTGCAGTTATCGCTTCTCATAATTGTTCGATGGCAGTTTTAATCTTGTATTATTTTTCAACACAGTCTGGAAAAATATTTTTTGATTTAATGGATTCCTGAGTCAGTCTTGGGAGATCATTGGGGGCGGGGGGAGGGTCCTAGGACTGTAGTTTAAGAAACACAGAGACATATTTTGTTAAAAGTACAAGTATCATATAGCATGAATAAAGCATGTTTTTTTTATCTTTCATAATTCAAGTTCATGTTTAAATGCCCCAAATCTATTCTTACATTTTTCTAAGTTGCTTCTTAATGCATTCATATCTTTTCTCAAAATTGCATGCATTACAACTGCATTGCTTTTATTTTGAAGGTGACTGCTTTTTTTTTTAATTTACATATGTGCGAGCGTGCCTACGCACCTTCATAGCCCTATTGGTTTGGCCCTCCAGAACAATCCCAGTTTCTAATGTTGCTCCTTGGGAAAATTAATTGCCCACCCCTGTCTATGGAGATTCTCAATCATCCAGGTCTTGCTGGTCACAAAAGTGCTTTTTCAAAAGGCAACCGGACTTCTCTTGGATGAGAAGCAAAATGTCTTCAAGGAAGAACAAAGTCCAGTTGCCTTTTGAAAAAGCACCTTTGGGATGCCCGCCCCTGCTTGTGAAGTTTTGTATAGTTTGGAATCAATAGAATGAGAAGGCCAATAGGCATGAGTTGGGGATTTCTCTTGACAAGCTGATCTGCTCTTGGTTTTGCTCAAAACTTCATCTGGATCCCGTCAAATCAGCTATATGTCAGAGTGTTAGTACCAGGGCTCAGCCTGAGGCATATAAATTCCCACTTGAATATATTGCTCTGATCAAACCAGAATCTAAACATCTAGAAGTAAAGGGAAGATCATCTAAACCACAAGGCCTACCTTGTAGCCATATTTGAATAGGAAGGTACTCCCTAATTTCCCACAGACAATGTATACATCAAAAACTGAGCACTGTTTTTAATTTTTGAAACCACAAAGAAATTTTCCTTGGCTTATATTTTTTACCCCAACTTTTTCCCCCCATAGTTTTTGAGTCTAGACCAAGAGTGTCCATCCTTGGCAGCTTTAGAACATGTGGGGTATGGAATTTTGAGAGTTGAAGTCCACAAGTCATAACGTTGCCAAGGTTGAGACACCCCTGGCTTAGATTGAGTTTGGGAAGTCACTAGAAACTTAAAAAGAAACGCAGCTAGCAATCCTTCCAGTCACCTTTTCTTACAGTGTAGGCATATTGCTTTTGCCTAAAGTAGGTTATCTGGCCAATAGAGATAAAGATCTTATTTAGTAAATACAAGGGTAACCAAAGTGAGAGACTCATAAAGATGAGATGCTTTCATTACTGAATAGAAAGAGGTAAAACAACAGTGGGTGAAAGTATGAAGATGTAGGATGACAGAATTTTAGGATCTAACTATTTTAACTCTGCTTTCTCAAAACTGTCTCACCTCCTTTGTGTGTTCTGTTTTATTTTAGACATTTGCTTGCTAATGATTTTATATATTTCCCCTAATGTAGCTCTATATTCACAATCTGCATTTTGAAAAATCAGCGACTGGAGTTAGTAGCTTAAGTTTTTTTCCCATTCATCCTTTCTGTATTGGGCATATAATTTTCAAGCTATTAGCATGGTCAATGAGATAACATTATATGAAGCCATGTTATTCTTTATGATGCTTACATAAATTTACATTTTTAATACTTCAGGCTCTGCAGTCATCTATAAAAGCTCTGCAAATAATAGCACATTTACAAAGAAAGCAAAATATTGTACAACTTAAATAATCAGTTAGGATTAATGGGCAAGCAGTTAGAAAAAAAGCCATAGAAGATTATTTCAGTATATAATCACAGCAGCATGATTATTGTATACACAAAGATGGAAAGATAGGGCACTATCCACCACCACAGAGGAAGGGTTGGTGAATGTTTTGCTGAAATGGGTAAGTTAACTTATTTCATTAGAAAAAAATAATTATCTACATGAGCTGCTAGTTGTTTATAAACCTTTTGCGTAAAAATGAAAAAAAAAATGAACTTGTGACTTACAGTTGCTTATATGTAACACAGTGAGTATTTGTGACAAGCCTATCATCACCATGGAGGCTCTGAACTGCCATACCACTTGTGGGCATAGTTACCTACCCTTCTGACGAGGTTCAACCCATTGCTGCTTCTCCTACCCTCAGGTGCTATAGAAAATCAACTTCTTCTTCCCTGTGACAGCCTTTCAAGTATTGGAAGATAGCTATCATGAATCCCCTCAAGTCTTTTCTTCCTTAAGCTAAGCATACTTAGTTCCCTTAACTGTTCATCATACGATTTAGCCCCTAGATCCCTTATCATCCTTGCTGCTCAATCTTTTTTTGTATTGTGGTGACTGGATTTGAACTCAGTATTCCACATGTGCCCTCACAGTTAATATACTCACCAACTACCTATTAATATTTTCAACAGTTCCTTTTTTCACTTTTGTTCCCAAGTTTCAATTTGGTTTCCTAAGGGGGAAAAAATCCTTGTGTTTAACTAGGGAAGTATAACATCCTTATGTCTCTTAAAGCCAGTTGTGGGCACACAGCAATGATAAAGCAATGGTAGGGCTGCCTGTTAATAGGCAATTTGGCTGGCTGTCCCTAATTCCTGACACAGTTTCTTTATTAATTGCTCCGTTGGTGTAAATGTCTTTCAGAGCTCTAACCACTGTTGTTAATGCATAGGGGACTAATGACTGTCTCCTTCCTGTCACTACACTAGTTGAAAACAACCAACCCAGAAAGCCAGTGCTGTGCAGCTTTATCCGCAACCTATTTGCGCTCAAATGAATGGAAGCAGAACTCTTCTTCAAGCCTCCTTCTGTAATGGGAAGACGTTGGGGTGAGGGCCAACACATGGAACACTATATCTTGCCTTTCTTCAGAAGAATTAGAGAGAACCAGTTTGGTCTAGTGGTTAAGGTACCAGGCTAGAGACTGGGAGACTGGGAGTTCTAGTCCCACCTTAGTCATGAATGCCAACTGGCTGACTTTGGGCCAGTCACTCTCTGTCAGCCCAGTTCACTTCACAGGGTTGTTGTGGGGGAAATAGGAGGAGGAAGAAGTATTAGATATGTTCTCAATTTTGAGTTATTTACAAAAATAATAAAGGAGGTATATAAATAAATAAAATAAATATGCAGAAGAAAATATTCATAAGTGGCCAACAGTATTTCTAGAACTCATCAATTCATTCTCTATGGAAAGCAATATATATTTGCCTCTTTGCCCAAATATCACAGAGATTAAATTCTAAATATCTTTTAAAGGCCCGCCAACAATTACTGCTTAAAAAAAAAATAACAGCACTTTGTCAACAAAAAAAGTAAGTTTTAGGGAAGTCAGCTTTTTGAACAAATAATGTTGTCTAAAATCTTAGTTACTAAAATTATTGCAAACACACCAACCTGGCAGTTTCCAGTATGCAGCGTATCCTCCTTAAGAGGCAACTGGTGCTGCTAATTCCTACAATGTTCATTAGTTCTTTGAAAACAAGGAAAAACTAGATTCAGATGCTCCTAACAGGTGAATAATGCTGTAAGTGCTATCCACTGGTGATAATATCTAGAAGACATTGAAGAGAACCTACATGTACCGTATAAGATCCAGAGGTCCTATTTCCTCAACATTCTTAAGGTGTCATTGGTGGGGTTAACATTTTACATAAGTCCTTGATTTAGGAGCACAGCTGAGTTCAAAATTTCTGTTGCCAAGCAAGAAGTGTAGAATCTGGCCTTAAAGCTCTGAGGAGCTTATTCACCCCTAGCATCTATGATAGAAGGGGAATAAGGAATACTGAGGTACACCTATACTTTTACTTTGACAAGGAATACAACAACAATTTACTTTGTATATAATATAGCCTTTTATTGTTTTTTTTAATTAATAACAGTGTAAATAAATAGTTCTGGTTCACCTTTTGAAGAAGCTTCAGGCTTTTTGTGTGGTTAGAAGCAACTGCCAGTGACCATTGCCTCAAGGACACTTTAAAAATATTTCAACAGTTTGTAGCAGTGAGGATGGTTATCAGGATTCACTTCTAACCCCAAAAGATGCCAAAGAAAACAAAGGAGGCAAAGAAGAGCAAGAGGCCTTTTGACCAACCCAATTGATCAAACCTCTCCTTTGAAGCAGACATGGTGCAGCCTGTGAGCAAACAGGCAGACACTCAGCTCCTCTTCTCGGTGGACGACCAGGTGACTGAGGTTGCCATGCCAGCCACAGAAGATGCAACGCTCGGAGCTCCAGCCATAACTGCGACGACCAAGGTCGCAGCGTCTACCACAGAGGGGGTCACAGCCACGACCACCCTACGGCTGGACGAACTCTCCAATGCGCAATTCCACACCATTATGACACAGATATGGAAAGCATCTATGGCTGGAATGAACCTCGACGTGGCCAGAGCAGCGTTTGCACTGTTCCTGCCAAAGACAATAGCAGAAGTGGCAAAAGTGGTCCCCTCAGTCGCAGAGTTGGCCCCAGGGAGTTCTGACAGGCTCAACATGGCAGCAGTGGTTTTCCCACCACCGGCTTACTTCTTCTGACTCGGCAGCAAACTTCCTGCCATCAATGGACCTCCTCAAAATGGCGGCACCCCCACTTCCAGTGATATTGTTTCTGGCCACCCCAGCCATATTGTTTCTGGCCACCCCATGCCTACCACGGAGGCCGCCATGGCTGTCACGGCCTACCCCACCATGACAGCAGCAACAGTAACTACTGTGACTGCCACTGCTGCCACAATGGTGACTCTGCCAACACCAGCCATGTGTCCGAGGACCAACCGGTATGGGGCACTACCAGCAGCAGGCGTACTGGGACAGTTTACCCTGGTCTACTGGATCCTGCCACCCGCTGCCCAGGGACTCGCCACGACGGCAACAGTGGCTCTGCCTTTCTCAGCCACGACCGTGATGACCACCCTACTGGCCACCAGGCAATGGACTCAAACTGCCGTGGGCGCACCAAGCTTGGGTCTCCAAGAACTCCGGGGAGAAATGAGGGCTCTTGCTGCTTTAGTACAGGAACTACTAGTGAGACCTCCTGCTCCTGTTCCCAGAGAGTCTGGTCTGCAGGAGCCCTCACCAGCGCCCCCTTTGACAGAGCAAAGAACAGACAAGGGAACTATTACTGAGGCTTTTCAAGCCGATTTTAAAGGGAATATTTTTTTTTTGAACTTGCTATTGTCCATGGTCCTGCACAGCAACAAAGTGCACAGACTTTATTAAAAATGCTTGTTACCAATGGAGACCAGTGACATTAAAAAAATCAGTGTAAAGGGGGAGGGCACAATATATATTCCCAGGCTGGGGGACATGGAAAATATACTTTGTGTACTTGATATGAATAATTTATTAATCACAATGAAAGTATGCCAAACAAGTTTTGAAATATGCTACTTGAAAGGTGGTGGCTACCTGTCACTCACTGAAGAAGTGTTTGGGGCATAATATTAAGGCATGGCCTGAAGTCAAGGGTAATGGCAGCTACTTCAGGACTGGAAAGCACAGGCCAAGAAGGGGTGAGGCCGGAAAAAGGCCAAGGTGTACACCCCAGTATCCCCAGGGCCCACAAAGGGCAAGGTGCCCCAGGGAAGAGACACAAGGTCCCTCCCAGGTTAAGAAGGGGCAAAGGTATGCAGGAAAATACTGCAGGGGGCTTAGATGCCAAGGAAAGTGGCATGCCTATGGACAATACCACCTGCGATGTAGACCTAGCACGGCCCGATCCAGTGAATGGTGTTGGGAAAGGATGGAAGCTGGTGTGCAAGCCAAAGCGCCCAGCCAAGGACATCCATCCTGGGAGGCAAAAAGTGAAGTACATTGCCTCGGTACATTAGGTTATAAAACCCAAAAAGGGGTTTTTATTGGTTGCAACCAGGTAAAAAGCAGTTTTATGTATGCCACACAGAGCCTTGGCCAGCAAGAAGGGGTCTGTCACAAAAATTTATGACTGGCCTAGGCCTGTGGTGATGTGGCTATAGGTGGGCATATCTTAAGTTTCCCATCTTGCCACCAGAGAAGCAGGAGGGGCTTCCCCTGCCTATAAAAGCCTCCTCCATTTTGGAGAACTCTGATCCTTGTCACAATCAGTGCTGTAGTTCTGAGGAGCATACCTGTACATTTTGGGTCCTCAGTTCTGAGGAACTGGGGCCACTAGGCATCAATACTCTGAGGAGTGTGGAATCTGGCCTTAAAGCTCTGAGGAGTTTATTCACCCCTAGCATCTATGTTATAATAATTCTTATTAAGGACTGTGCCAATTACCTCTGTAGCACTGTAGTAATTGCTCAGGAGTTTTTGTAATCAATAAAAACTATTTTATTAACAACAAAATTATTAAACAAGCCTATGCTGTGTCTAATCTCTCAATAGATATACTGCTACCACCTATGTGACAAGGATCTGAGGTAAAAAGGCGAAGCCCCTTTTATACTAGGTCAGTGACAATTGGGTCGTGATGTCATCATTCCAGGGTGTCACATCTGATTGGTGGATCAAATATTTTACATCTATACATTAGTACTAGCCAGCATAGTGCTGACAAACCCCTTCTTACTAATTTATGGATTTAAACATATTTACAGATTTTACAATAAATAGGATTATATATATACAATGAGACCCATTTTCTTTACAAGATAATGATGCTGATTCCTTGGTAGGGGTTTGGTTAAAACGTCCGCAGTTTGTTCCTCTGTTTTACAGTGAGTGGTCTTTATGAATCCCATGTCTGATAGCTGGCGTACATGTTTGTACTTTATGTCTATATGTCTGGACCCATGTCCGACAGCGTCAGCTCCAGAAATATCAATGGCTGCCTTATTGTCCTCTTGGATTATGATGGGGTACAATGGTTCAGTTCAGATGTCTTCAAGCAAATCATCAAACCAAATTAAACTGCAGCCTTTGATAAGCAAACGTACTCTGCCTCTGCGGTGGATGTTGAGATTAATTTCTGCTTGCCTGTGTACCAGTGTATAGGGCTTCCGTTCAGAAAAATTATATACCCCAAAGTACTTTCCTTCGTTTTTATATCTCCTGTCCAATCTGAATCTGCATAGCAGGTTAACTCGGGTTCTTGACACGTAAGGCTCAAGTAATAACAGAGAGTCAGCTGTGTATTTGAGATACCTCAATAGTCTTTCAACTCCATTCCAATGGTATCTTGTAGGAGACTGAACGTGTCTTGAAAGCAAATTAACAGGGAGGGCAATATCTGGCCTACTCCAATTTGCTATATACAATAAGGAACCAATTACTGATCTATACAAAGTATTATCAGTAAATTCTTCATCAACATTATACATATTTTTTAGAAAGTCTGTCTGCATAGGAGTGTCACAAGGCTTGGCGTTTGACATATTACATTTGTCAACCAATTCAAGAATCTTTTCCCTCTGGGAAAATCCAAACCCCTTCTCAGTTCTTATTATTTGTACTCCTAAAAATTTATCTACCTTCCCCAGTGATTTGAGTGTAAACCGTTTCCTCGAATCTTCTGCAAATTTATCACACATTTCTTTGTATTTTCCAATATATAAAATATCACATATATTAATACTTTTTCTTTATCCCCTTGGTCATCCCTGGTAAAAACACACTTGTCAGCTGATGTGGCAGTAAAACCTATCAGCCTTAATTTTTTGGTTAAGCAATCATACCATCTCCTACCTGATCGCTTCAGACCATATAAACTTTTGTTCAATAGTCAAGTCTGGCCTTCTTGTTCACCTATGCCTTGAGGTGCTTTTACATAAATCTTTTTATCCAGTTTGGCGTGAGGTAGGCAGTCTGTATGTCAAACTGGTATACTAGGTCTCCCTGGATCACTGTGGTCACAAGCGCAGTCTTGACACTTTCTGCACACACAGTGGGTGAGAAAGTGTCCACATAGTCATCAGGGAACCTCTGAGAAAAGTCTTGCACCACTAATCTGGCTTTATACATAAACTGATTATTTTTCAATTGGTTTTAATTTATATACCCATCTTGTGCCAATCAATGTTTTGTTTTGGGGCAATTTGGATGGGGTATACATCTAACTTCTTTAGGCTTTCTAATTCAGACATCATGGCTTTCCTCCAATTTTATTGTTCTTTTTTAGGTAAATCTAATACAACCTTGTAGTTCTTAGGGGTGACCGAAATCTGGTTAATTGAGGCGATATATCCTTCATATCTCTTGGGTAACTTGCCTCTGGTTGATCTCACTGGTCTAGAAATTGTTTTCCCTTCTTCTTCAGATGAGTCTGAGGAGCTAT
>JANHJO010003120.1:19984-30330 GCA_032468235.1 Pseudoxyrhopus heterurus
AGGTAAAATGAGAACCCAGATTGTTGGGGGCAATATGCTGACATTGTAAACCGCTTAGAGAGAGTTGCAAGCCTTGATAGGCAGTATATAAATTCAGTGCTATTGCTATTGCTATTTGGGAGCACACTTGCTCTCTGCACATAAATCAGATCCAGGGAGGTAGAAAAGCATAGTGAAGAAGACCATGTGGGATACTCAAATGCACAACTTTACATATAAAATGTTATTTTGTTGGGTTTGACTTAGCATTCCAGCCCATTGTGGTGTATTTGAAATTATTAATCTTCTAGAAATTATCAACCCACCTGTATGTTTAAAATAAATGTGCACATTTTTCAGATGTCAATATTTGCTTGAACTATTTTTTTTCTCTTGTTAATATTATCTAGCTAAAAATTCCCCGTAGATACATGAGCATCTCTGAGTTTGAAAGTCTCAAAACCATCATCATAAGAGTGGGCACACACCAGATTTAAAGATCCTTTTGGCTAACTTTTGGCTGGTTGCATTCGTGAATACAAGTATATCCATATATAGAGATACACACTATTTACATTATCATTGGAAACAAAGGGCATTAAACATCATCTCTCTTCCCAAAACGTAAGACACACTTTATCTATTCCAGAAACTTGAGGCAAGAACAGTCCTTACCAAATAGAAGTGGGGATAGAATAAGGGTGAAACCAAATGCAGATGGGTTTGTAAATCTTTCAAATGTTACAATAGTGAAGAGCTCATTACATGGATAATTTCTCTCTCTCTCTCTTACCTCTTCATCTGGAGGGAGGAGATTCCAAGGAGTCATCATTTCCAAAATTGAAAGGAAAAGCGATCAGAAGATAATAAAGGATTAGACAGAAAGAGAAAGGTCTATATTAGATGCTCATCAAACTGAAGACATAAACAATTAACAATGGGCAACCTGGAGCAGGAGGGAAAGTGCTTTCTGAGAAAGTAAAGCCAAAATTAACAAACTGGGGAATTTAGAACTGGAAGAAAACCTAATTAGGCATCATTTTAACTAAGAAAAGGGCCTTTAACTTTGGCCCCTTAAACTGACAAAGGACAAAATAATTGTCCCCCAAAGTTAGGGACAACCATTCTTGTAACATCATTGCCCATTGGCTATACCCATAGCTTCCAGCTATGTGAAGGTAATGTGAAGGTAATCTACAGTTCGATTCACAGTCTAAGACTGGTGGAAACTTTGTGATTCATGTCCTAACCATTATTATTGTTGTTGGTTACACAATCAGCCAGATGTTTAAAATGGATTTGGCATTTTTATATATACTTATCAAGTTCTTCCCAAGGACTTGGAATAGATAGGTGTTTGATGTGTTAAATATATCACTGCAGGATGTAAGCTGTTCCAAGTAAAGCTGCCTTTTGCAATTGACTGTTGGTGATTTTGTCAATGTCGATGGTATTCAAGTGGTGCTCCAGATATTTATTGACTGCACCCAAGGTGGCTATTAATATTGATATTATTTTTGCTTTCTTTTTGTTGTTGTTATACTTCTATTTGCAGGTCTTAATATTTTGTGATTTTCTCCAGTTCTTTCTCTTCTGCTGTCAGGTACTACCAGGTCCACTGTCCAGACACTTTTCTCTTTCTTATTGACAGTTGTTAAATGCAGAGCATTACGTGACGGGTGCTTGACTTTTTGAAATCTAAAGTCCCAGAACACTTTAGCTTCTTCGCTTTCTATTACTTTTATATTTTGTGTTCTCCCAGTCCTTGCTTGCAGGCAAACGGCATTTCTTGCAATTATTCCAAAGCAGGATTGTTACTACTGTGTCATGCTTTTTTTGTAGCCAGACCGCTTAGTTATGCAGCAGCTAACTAAGCGGTCAATTATTCAGCTTCTTTGCAGAAGCAGTACTTCCTCTCTGTTGCTGTCTTCTCAATTCTGGCTTTGTATGCATTTGTCCTTAAGGCTTGGCCTTGTGCAACCAGAATTAGCTCTTCTATTATTATTTTTCTTCAACTTTCCTGCTCTTAGCATGTGGCAGGGAGTCAAATTTCTTCTTGTAATCAATCCAAGCTACGTTCAAGTTGCTCTTCCTTCTCTTACAGTTTTCCAGACTAATTTTGTCACTTAGGAACTGATCTTTTGTTCCTCTGCTGTTTGGGCAGTTTCCTTTCTGGTCAGGTGGAAAGAGCTTGTTTTTAACTAGATGCTGTTGGACTGCATCAGCTACCATGCCAGTTGGCAATTTGAAAGTAAGTTGGTTAGCAAGGTAATTGGCTGTGGTTGCCTGGTTAGCCCCTTTTGTTGGATCTTTCATTATCAGGGAGGTTTTGCCAGATGTTAGCCAATCTTCAATTTCATCTCCTTGCAGTATGTTGTTAAACTGCTTGAAAATGAATGGGTGTAGATCAGTCAAATGTTTCAAAAGTCAGGCAGTTCATCTTCACCTGGTAGAACTAATTCTTGATCTTCCCTTGTCTTTTTCATTTCTGCTGTTATTACAAGTTCTTTCATTTCACTTTCTTTTTTTAGTTTTACCCATGCAGCATTCTTATTGTATTTCTTTGGGCTGTCTCATACCTGCATCCAGAACTACGCTGTTTCTTCTTTATCAGGTGTTGACTGGTTCACTGCAGACTCTGTATTGATGGATTGGTAGAAATATTTATGATTCAATTGAAATTCGAGTTTTGCATCTGCCGATCTTGACTATCGCAATTATTTGCTGCTTTATTATTTGCTGCTTTATTATTTGCTTAGTCTGCCTCGTTTCTAGGGGGTAGTTCTTAATCAGCTGTTTTTTGGGGGGGGTTGTTCTTTATCTTTTCATTCATCTGTTCTTGTTATTATTTATTTATTTATTATTAAAACCTTTAGGCCGCCCAACTCCCAAAGGACTCTGGACGGCTTACAACATTTAAAATTGTACAAAAGATAAAAAAAAGAGTTTAAAATTAAAAGCATGCTCCAAAGAAAACACATTAAAACATTAACATTAAAACATTAAAAGCCCTCCCCTCGGGTGGCAACATTAGCCCCAAGCCTGTTGGCATAGCCAGGTCTTAACAGCTCGGCGGAAGATCAACAGGTCGGGAAGGATCCGAATCCCCAGGGGTAGCTGGTTCCAGAGGGTCGATGCAACCATAGAGAAGGCTCTCCCCCGTGGACCCGCCAGCCAACATTGTTTAGCTGATGGGACCTGTAGGAGGCCAACTCTGTGGGATCTAACGGGGCGCTGGGAGGCATATGGTGGTTATTATTATATAATAATCATTATCATCATTATTGTTGTTGTTGCAATTGGTTGCACAGTCAGCCAGATATTTAGCCTGGATTTGCCATTTTTATCCACCTATTGAGTCCTTCCCAAGGAACTTGAATAGGCAGATGTTGTTTGATGGTGTTAAAGGTATCGTCCCAAGTTATAAACTGATCCAAATAAAGCTCCCTTTTGCAATTGACTGGTGGTGATTTTGTCAATGTTAATAGTGTTCAAGTGTGCTCCAGTTGCTTTTGGGTTGCACCCAAGGCACCTATTGGTGCTATCTTTGCCTTCTTTTGCTACAACCATTCTACATCTATTTGCCATAGTCAACATACCTCTATTATACATTTATTCATTAAACAGGAAACTCAGTCAACTGAACATTTAAAAATGTATCACAAATATTATTGACTGGCAATGATGGTTGATATGGATTGCTGACAGCATCCTAGGTATCGACCAAGTATCTTCTTAAAATGTACGATGTTCCGAATAACACAGTTTTTTGCAGTTCTACTGATATTATTGCAATTTCTTGATGTATTTTGTAAAATTCTTGGACATGGTACCTAGTGCCCCGATGACAATGGGTATCACTGTTACCTGTTTCATCCATAATCGCGTAGTTTCGATGGCCAGGTCTCGATATTTCGTGATTTTTTCCCAGTTTTTTTTTCTTTGACTCTGGCATCTCCTGGTACAGCGATATCAATAAATTGTATGCTTTGGTTTTTGATAACTGTTATATCTGGCGTCTTATGTTCCAAATGATGATCCGTCTGTATTTGAAAGTCCCACAAGATCTTCACCTTCTCATTTTTGGCAACTTTTTCCACTTTATGTTCCCATGACTTTTTGGATACAGGTAAGTCATATTTTTTACATTATGACCAGTGGATTAATTTAGCAACTCGGTCATGTCTAGCTTGGTAATCAGTTTGCACAATTGTAATCAGTTTGTGTGATTTATTATTATCTTTTATTCATTAACATGAAACTCAGTCAACTAAACACTTAAAATTATATCACCACCACCACCACCACCACCACCACCACCACCATCATTATTATTGCAGTGTTAATATCCAGGAGAGAGATATTGCACTCAGGGTAGTCCAAAGCATTTTTAAGTATGCACAACCCTGTGAGTCAGCACCATGTTCCACCTGACCCAAAAATACATCCAACTGAACCCAAAAAATTTCTACTTCTAGCAGATCTCCAATCCAAACTGAAACTTCTCTTTCCATACTAGTTTCTCTCCACTACAACAGAGGAGGAGTGATTCATATGCAGGGCTGTTCATCAAGATTTCCTCCCTTGCAATGAACAGAGAAGGTTACGCCTGGAAGGTTCAACAAATACAGACTGAGCCCATGTCAGCCTTTTTTTGTTGTTGCTGCTGTTGCCCTGAATGAGTGCAAAAGAGATTAGATCTGCCTATTTCATTTGGTTGTCAGCTTTCTGGGTTGCAGCTTTCATCCTCAGTTTGCAGGAAAGGGATTAAAATCTCCCGATGGGCACCACCTAGCCCAAACTACAAAAACAAAGTTTAAAGTCTCAGAAGTGAGACAGTTGCCTTATTCCTGATTAGTAACACCAGCTGAACTTGCCATCCGAAGCAAAAAGTGGCACAACTCCCTTAGGGCTGGAGACATTCCCTGAATCTCTTTTTGGCAATCCCCAGAAATCTCTTTCACCAAAACTGCCAACAGTGATCAGCATAATTTCTCATAGTTTTGAGATGGCACTCACAGAAAAAAAAACTATTAAACCAGCTTAGGGTAATTCCAAAGAAGTAAACAAAAATCCCCCATGTTCTTTAAAATCCAGGAGAGAAACAGTAAACCCTGACTTCCTTCATGTTCCATCCATTTTTATGTTCATCCTATCTATTTCCACCTTCTAAAACCTATTAACTGGGCCCACCTTAAGACTTCCTTCTCTTGCCCAAATGCTATCACTATTCCAGTAAAATTAGGATTATTCACCTGAAGGCAACTTCTTTTAAAGCTGGAGTTTCCACCATAATAATGGATATTGTACTTATTACCTGTTGAAGCTACACAGCATACCCGATACAAGGAATAATACGGTACTATAGCCTACTGCTAATACTACTATTGCTTTCTGTTAAAGACCTTCTTTAAAGTTTTGCTGTAGATGAATTTATTTAAAGAGTGAATTAGCCAATTGCACTAATTTAGATAATGAATCACATGTTTACTTGTTATCTTCCTAGATTTGATTTAAGGCAGTCAAAGCTGTTGTTCATAGCTGTTATACACACACTTCAAGGTACATTTGCCACAGCTCATAGGAAATAGAAATGGCAAATGACCTTTCCAATGTTAATTAAAAAAAGATGAAATGTCCGCTGTTGAGTTGCATTCATATGAATCAAATGTAATTAACAGTGAAATCCTCTACATGTCTCATTGGAATCCTTCCTGGGTTCAATGGAAGTGACTCTCTCTTAACTATAAACAGAATTGTGCCCAAATATTATTTCCCAAATATTTGGAAACTCTTTAGAACCCCTTTCACTGCAAATAAATGAAGTTCTCTTAGGAGATATATCAGGTTAACCATTTTCGTTTGAAATAGACTCACTGTGCAGTGATTCATTGCTTACTCAAGAGTCAAATCTGCTGAAATCATTGGAGCTTATTCTCCGCTAAGTGTGCATAGGGTTATGTCCTAAACAGTAAAATATAAATGCAAAATGTTCTACTCAAATAGCTACTAGTGGAATAATAATTCAACATCATTTTCCGTGTATAACTCTGAAAAGCAGAAGCAAAACAAAGTATTGCTTAATACCTGAAATCAAATATTTCCTTTAGAAGGACCTACTCAATCATCCTGTTCTTATAGCACTTGATGTTTGTAAAGTGCAGAAAAGAATACAGAGAAGATGCATCTTTCAGGAAAGGCTATGGGCCAAGGACAAGTGAAATAAAACAGGAGGCATTGCTTTTGTCTTTTCAGAGTTGAGATCATGAGCTCCAAATACCCACCTTTCAGCCACCAGAGAATGTCAGCATACATTTTGTCCGAGACATCTGGAACAGAGATAAAGAAAATGGTTAGGAACTGCACTGCAGCTGTGGCTGAAAAGGGGGGGAGTGGACTCAGCTACTCATCCTTTCATTTATGCTCCTCATCCTAGTCAGATTTCTGTGCTTAAGAGAAGGGGAACTGGTTCAAAACCTGCTAGATCCCCACTTCCCACCAAAACCTTACGCTGAACCCTTCTCATCTCTAGCAAACTTTCCTACTTCAAGGTTATTGGTTTAGCATTAAAGAGCCTTGCTTTGGAACTAATCTGACCCCCAGCAAACAAAGGCTGTGTATTATTGAATGTATTCCTATATATTTAAATGGAATGTGTCCCCATCATTCAGTGGTCAAGGCTATTTTCTGCACAGAGAAGGGCCCAAAAAAAAATGCTATTTTTCAATTTGCAATCAATGGGCTGAACCCACATTCATGGTCCGGAGCCATGAGTTATAGTTCTGCCTTAGGCATGAAGACAGTTTAGCAATGGCAAAACTTTCCAAAAATATTACTAAAAACAAAAACCTTGCAGGGACTAATCCACTATTTCTCCAATTTGGCTAAGGAATTCTGGGAGTTGAGGTCCTCATATCTTAAAATTGTCAAGCTTGTGAAATACTGGACTAGTCAACACTAACTTGAAGACAATAATAATATCTGCAAGAAAGAACTGGTGGGACTACAAACAGATCAAGTAATTGAAAACGATGTACCTAAAGTGCTCTGGGACTTCAGAATTGAAAGAGATAAGCATTTGTCACACAACACCCTAGACTTAACTATTTTTGATAAAACAAAACAAAAAACTCTGGATAGTGGACATTGCAATACTTGGAGATAATAGAACAGATGACAAAAAACTGGAGTAAATCACAAAGTATTAAGACCTGCAAATAGAAGTATAATAACTGTGGCAAAAGAAAGCAAAGTTAGTACCAATGGTAATAGGCGTGTTGAATGTAATCCCAAAACATCTGGAATACGACTTGAACACCATCAACACTGACAAAATCACAAAATTGACTGCAAAAGGCAGCCTTACTTGGAAGATATTACATCCTGCAATGATACTTTTAACTCCATCAAACAACATATCTGCCTATCTCAGGTCCTGAGAAGGACTCGATAAGTGATCAAAAATGCTAAATCCAGTCTAAACATCTGACTGACTGAACGACTAACCATAATATCGAAGTATTTTCACATTAAAATTAAAAATTTTAAATTAGGTTTTCAGAGGCCAAGGTTTTTAGGCTCCCTGCAACATTCAGTTTCAGTTTCCATGATCTTGAATTAAAATCACCTTATAATCCTTAAAATTCAACAAATTCAACAGTTAAAATGCCAATAGCAAGGAATAACAAACTGACTAAAATGAAAGTAGAGTTCCTTAATTATTTCCAGTGGCAGAACTGTTATATTTTGGGAGGAAAGGGTTTGGTAAGTATGGGGCCACTCCCGAAAGAGTTTCTTCCTGGTACTTTCATCCCACTATAATTTATTTATAGAGTTAAAGTGCTACAGTTTTAAAGTACTTCCCTGGCTGGTTGTAAGCCTGGGCAGACTTGTATTGGTTCAGGCAGTCCTTTAGGTAAAAAGGATCCCTAAATTTTGCCAGTCCTGATGCATCCTCTACTCTATCCATCTAGGTCTTACTGCAACCCTCCTTTTGAAGGAAGAATTCCAATTATACACTACTGAAGAAGATCCGTTTTGGAGCCAAAATACTGAAGATCTGTTTTGGAGCCATTAACTGTATTATGGATCTGCTCACAGCCTGCACCAAGGAAATGTGTGCAGCTTAGCTCAAAAGATTATGCATTTAATTGTTCACAAGAAGTGTATTTTTGTGATTGCCTCTATTTGCCTTTGACAGAGAGTAGAAGCTTTTCACTTAGAAAGATTGGCTGCTTTCACAAAATTTACTTCTCTCGAGCAGCTGAATTAACTCAACCAACCAAATGCATTGGGTTTGCACGACACACAAAGTAAAAAAAAAATGAATCAAAGTGATATTAAACAAGCTGAGCATGTTGAACCAATGTATCTGCTGAGGCTTTGCCTAATCTGATGAAGCTGTGCTCAACTGCACAATTTGCACACTTACAGCCTTAAACCTGTAAATCGGGGACGTGCAATTTCCATTGGCTCAAAGGACTATGCTGGACTTTGCACAATTTGTCAACAGCTGTTTACTCCAAAGTGGCCTAGCCAGGACCTATAGTTCTCTTGAACTGGGGGATGTGGGTCCTTATTATCTTCTCCCCGAACTCAATTGTTTGCTGTGGGTAGCAAAACAAAAAAATACAGGTCAGGTTTTGAAACTGTGTTTTAAATAATTAATGAGTAATAGGGCCTTTCCCCTTTGCTGAACTAAAGTGCTCTCAAGCCATCTTTGAACCAGAAATGATGCCAGCATGAAATGTGCCACAGCCCCGTTGCTGATCCCTGTCCTGCCTCCATTGCCTCTGTTTTAGCAGCCACCAGTCTCCTGATTTTCTGCCAAGGTAATGGGTGGACAAAAGGGTGACAGATTTTTACATACCTTGAGATTGTCCTTGAATACTTTAAATCAGAAGAAAAATAATAGGTACTTTAATACCAGTACACTTAAAGAATGACTTAAACCTGTCTTATTCACAGGTAGGGAATGAGAGGAACATAATGTAATGAGAACAGGTAAAAAGAGAGAGAGAGAGAAAGATGCGGTCCAAGTATGTTTGTGCTATGGTTAGGTACTAGTGGAGACATAGAAAGAGGCCTGGATGAATCAGAGTGTGGGAAGAACACCCCAAAAGGGCAGTGCCAGGAGCCACTAAAGCAGTGCCAAAAAAAACTAAAAGCAGCCCTTCCCCTTTAAGAAAATCAAAACCCCAAAGTGAAGGCACCAGCTGAAAAGAAAACTCAGAACAACCCCTCAGGCTAATTGAAAGTCTGGGCATGCTGCCAAAAAAACCATTAACAAAGTAACAAAGCCTGACTATGGAAACACTTAACAGAGCAATAAAGATAAGCAGGATTAAACTAAAAATAACCCAAAAAAGCACACTGAGGCACACTAGAACACCTCCTTCCTGCCTCCCTGACAGAATTAACCTTTAGGATAGAAAAGACAAAAGACCTAGGACCAGGATTAACCTATTAAACCAGGAAAAAAAAACCCAGGCAATCACTTCAGCTAGGGGCACATCAAAACCCACCAAACTGTTGAAGCTTCAAAGGAAAATCAAGTATAAAAAGGCATGGGCTTGCCTTCCGAATCTGCTAGCCAGCCAGGAACGCTTGAGCTGAGTTACTACACCCTCTTGCCTTCCTGAATTAAAGGATTCTGCTTTCTGGCAGCTAGCTTCAGTGTCAATTTCTTCTCAGCGCCAGTGACTGCGTCCCAGCTGGGGAACGAACCAAGGAGATTTCTTCCAACAAGAGAAATGATCCACCTGATCTGGTGTCAACTGAGGCATGAAGACCTAAATAAACCACATCTATACAGGTAGTCAATTGCCAACTACCAAAAGTTCATTTAGTGACCATTCAAAGTTACACTGGCACTGAAAAAAGTGACTTTTTTACACTTATGACCATTACATTATCCCCATGGTCACGTGATCAAAATTGAGACTCTTGGAGACTGACTCACATTTATGACAGCTGCAGTGTCCCGGGGTCATGTGATCTCCTTTTGCGACCTTCTCACAAGCAAAGTCAATGGGAAATCCAGATTCACTTAACAACTGTGCTACTAACTCAACAACTGCAGTGATTCACTTAACAACTGTGGCAAGAAATGAGGCAAAATTCACTTAACAAATGTCTTACTTAGCAACAGAATTTGGGGGCTCAATTGTGGTTGTAAGTCAAGGACTACTTGTAGTACTCTGTCCAAATGCTAATAAGGTCCAGCCTTACTTAACTTTTTCAATATCAGACAGGATGAGCTAGATGACTGCCTCTAAACTAGGTGTCTCATTTAATTATCATAGCTAAAAATGCAACTTTATTGCTTGTGTCTATTAAACCAACCACCCACTCCTTTGGAGGGCCCT
>JANHJO010003120.1:68854-81086 GCA_032468235.1 Pseudoxyrhopus heterurus
TCAGGAGGCTGTGAGTTCGATCCTAGGTAGAGGCAGATATTTCTCTCTCTGGGCACAATGAGAATATATCTGCTGAAAAAAACTCCGCATTGGCGACAGGAAGGGCATCCAGCCAGTAAATACTCAGCTCCATTCAGCTGCCACTAGGGATTAATCTACCCCACTAGGGATTATGGGGTCATTAAAAGATGATGATGATACTGTGTTATTCAGGACATGCACTTTTTTCTTTTGTTGTTCATGACTTTTAATATGTAAGCTTCCCAAAATTGTTTTGAATAGGGCAACCTTTAAAATGGCAGGGAGGGAGGGGGGGAAGGAAAGAAGGAGGGAAGGAAAGAAGGAAGGGAAGAGTTGAGAGTCTTTTGGAGTACTAATGGTGTTTATGATACAGCTAGATTAAAGCCTTCCAGATCTCTTGCTGAGTTGCCATGCAGAAAAGGAAAATCCAAACCTGCAAAGACAGAATTACAAAGGGAATATGGAAAGTTCAATACAGTAAAAGATTAAATGACTTGAGGAAACAGTCACTTGCTAGCCATCAACAAATTAAAATAGAGTGAATTGAACGCTGACATAAAAATCACAGAAGAAACAATGTTGATTACATACTTATACCAAAGAAAGGAGTCCGAAAAGTATATGAGTATGCAAAGTATTATATGGCATTCTTAATGTCACATGCTAGCAAAATAATGCCAAATTAATCCAACACAGATTAGTGCTCTACATGGAAAGGAGATTACATGTTCAGTCTGGTTTTAGAAAAGACTAAGAATAAGAAACGTTATTGCTGATGCATGCTGAATAATTGGGAAAGCTAAACAATATCAACAAGAAATCAATGTGTGTTTAATTGGTTACAAAACCACCCTCAGTTGTGTCAAACTGTGGAAGGTTTGGGGGAATCCAGAACATCTCATTGGCTCTTCATGTGAAATCTGTACAAAGGGTCATGATGAAATACACTTTCTTCAGGTCAGCAGAGGAATGAGACAGGGCTGCAGACTCTCTCCTTATTTATTCCATCTCTGTCCTGAATATATATGGAGGGAGGCTGGATAGGAAGATGTGGTTTTAAAACAGTAGGAACAAACATATGCTGATAGCAGAAAATGCAAAGAATCTGCAAACTCAAGTAATGAAAGTCCAGGAGCAGCCCAAAAAATGGGGCTAAGTTTTAAATATAAGAAAGATCAAAATAATGACAACAGGTAGAACAAATAGCCTCCAAACTGACAATGAAGACATTGAACGGAAGCTCTTAGGATCATCTATCAACACAAAAGAACGTCAAAAACTAGCACCTGTTAGGATAGCAGTGAAGGCGATAGGAAAAAAAATATTTACATGCTATGGTCTCTCTCCGTCTGTAAAGATCAGAGTAATTCAGTCAGTGGCTTTCCTTTCCTACAAATAACGGTATGAAGGTTGGACTTTGAAGCAACACAATAGAAAACATGTTTAAGCTTTTAAACTTTGGTGTTGGAAAAGACTGCTGAGAATACCATAGCTAGGCAAGAAAAAACAGGTAACAGAGGAAATCAATGCAGATTTCTCATTTTAGGCAGAAATTATCATTCTTATAGTAGTTTGGGCATTCTTATTATTTATATATGATACAGTATATGGCCTGAATATCCAAGGTTATCCTCCAATTGTTTCTGACCACCTGGTATTCAGAGTAAGTGCACTCTAGGTGCCTACTATTAAACCACTAAACTTCTGGGGCCAAGGAAGTGTGCTTTCTCTGTCACTGACCCCACTTTAGAATAGCAACCCCCAGAGATAAGAAAGGTGCCCACTTCCCTGGCTTTCCACAAAACCCTTAAGACCTGACTCTCTTCCCGTGTTCGTTGATGTATGGGTGGGGCCACAAATTAGTATTGTATTTATTATTCTGGTGGTTTTAGTCCAGATCATCTATTTATTATGTGCTTGTTTTTATTTTATTTTTTTTGGATTTTGTAAGCCGCCCAGAGTTTAATGGAGTGGATGGCTATAACAAATTTAGTAAATTATTCATGCAGCATTATTAAATTTTGTTTGTAAACAATCAGTTCTCTGAGAAAATGAGACACAATAGTTAATACCCCCACTCCTATCTCTATGATACTTTACTACAATAAAAATAATTTATAACAAAGAAAGTAACAACTCAGCATAGTTGAGGTTGTCATTTTGAGGGTAGTGGCAGCAAAGTATATTTATCCCACAATTAGAAGAACTTATGCCATTGATACCAAATAAACTGGTTGCCAGTCAACACAACTGAAAATTGTCGGGGCTAGAGACCATTGATGTAAAAGATGCCCCTCCCCACGACCTGATCACACTCCAAAGCCAAATTCTAAGGTTTCATATCAGGTCTTAATAAATTTACTCATTTGGCTTTGGGGTAGTTGTCTTCTTTTGGCTAATTGGCAGAAATGTCACACATCTGAATTCAAGAAATTAGTGTGTTTTGAACCACATCGAATACATGTTTCAGAGTCAATTTCACAAGGGGCAGATTTCAAAGAACTGGAGGAGTCGGGGGTTGTTCATGGACTACGCTAGGTATATGACAGGTGTATTGTTCATTCTTCGCATGTGACATCATGGTAAGAATAGCTTGCACCAACACATACCTCTAGGTTCAAAGTGACACCAGGGTATCTCACAGATCACAACGTCTCTATTGTGAAAGCCTCGATAGCCAGATGTAAACTTTAGTCCTTTAATTCAGGCTGTTCCCACAAGTCCATTCAAATGAAGAATAGAACCAAAGTTCAGCCTTGCTTTGAGTTCCTGGGCTCTCCCACATTAGAAATCAAGCACAGCTTGTTCAAATTGTAGCTGGTAAAGTTGGCTGGATCCCCATCCTCACAGAAATCTCAAGGGACAGGTTATTTTGCTCGTGTACTGGCTGCTCAGAAACTGCTGATGGAGAGAAGGGGAGGGGAGTCATCTTAGCCCTCTATCTGCTTAGGTTGAGCAAGAGAAAGAAAGATCTGCTTCCCATTTGCCAATGGGTAGCCCTTGGTTACAGGCAGCAGCCGCTGTCTCTGGGATGCCAGTCAGGCTCTGCTATTGGTGGAGAGGGCCAGCCAGGCTCTCCAACTTGCTGATGGGCCACCCGTTGCCTTGGCAACAGCAGCATCCAGATACGCTTGTGAAGGCAAGGCAACAGAGATTCTGCAAGCTTCTCCAGAAAGCCCTAGCGACCACCATGCAGTTCCACCTGAACCTAAGCCACACAATGCAAGATTAGTAGGGGGGGGGGGTAGAATTCCTTGAAATGTTGCACAGAATACATAGGAGATCCTAGCAGGTATATTTCAGCATACTGTCATACTGCAAGAAATCTTACAGGTCTCAGATGAAATAGTATTATTTTCTTAGCGGGGGGGGGGCACTAAAAATGATAGGAAGCTTTCATTATGGGCATCTTATATTCTCTGTGGCCATGCTTAATTTAACACAGGGCTTGGTGCTCAGCTATGAAGTGTGTACACTTTTAAAAAAAGTGCCCCTAAATGTGGAAGGCTGATTACATGACAAGTCAAAATGTTATTTGCTGATTTATGATTTATCATATACTCTTGTGCAATACTGCCTCGGAGTACCTTTTTTCTCCACTACTACATCAGTTATTACAATGTCTAAATTGGCTTCTGTATCTCCCAAGGAACTTTTATTTGAAAGCGATCCTTAAAACATCCTAGGGATGAACAGGAACAACTACCGGTATCTGAAATATGTCCAAAACTGGCATCTAATGGAAATTTACCTGCAGAGCAATAATCTAAAGGCAGTTCAAATAAATTAAGCCAATTACAAAGTACAAAGATAAATATATATATATCCCTCCTGGTCTGGTGGTTCTTCATATCCAATAGAACAGGACTCTTTTTTTTTTAGTCTGAGATTGATGGCTGCTTTTATGACAGTCATCAATCACAAGAAACTTATTTCCTCTCACTATCCATATATGGGGATTCATTCTTCTTAAATCCAGCTAGTTCAAGAACAAAGCACTCTAGCTTATGAATCTAAATGATTTCACTAGCAGTTGTAGATCAGTACAGTACTAGGACTCCCTCTATAGTACTGTTTAGGAACAACATTCCAGTTTTTGAAAACAAAGGAGAATTGCTATAGGGGAGGGGTTATTGGATAAAAATTGAAAAAAGGGCAGGCGCTCTTTCTCTGTCATCCAGACTAGGAGCAGACAGCAGACAGCTTAGGGAGACTTAGAATGAAAATCATACAGAAAGGAAAAAAGGAAAATGGGGTTTACACCTATGAAAGACTAAGGCTTTCAGGACAAAAAACTAGATGTATTTGTACAATATACTAAATCTGGCTTGTGTTTATGTTCTGGTTTCTGGGATTCTATTATGCAATCCCATTGTACACAGTGTGAAAATGGGATAATTACCCAATGGTTTGGGTGGGTCAGTTAAGAAACATGATACATAAAATAGTTTAAACAAATACCATGTAAATGCAGGTGGGGTTTTTTTGGGGGGGAGGGGGGGAGAAGCCTTGGGAAGATTACTGCAGAGAACACAACCTCAAATTAAAAAGCACATTTTGACACTATTGTAAGTTCACCCCCAATGTTAATGTAAAAGATGTCATAGTTAGAGATAGCTCAATAACGTATGTATCATCAATCTTTGTGCTTTTGAAGTTTTAAAACAAAGTGTGTGTGTATAAATGTATGTTTGTGTGTGGCTTGAACATTTTGGAGATGTAAGAAAACCACCGTACTGCTATACAGTACAATCTACAAAGAAGCCCACAGTGGTCAGTTTATCCAATTAAATTATATTTAGGATAAAGACATGATTCGCTCTCAGTACCAGAAGTCAAACTGTCCAGAAACTGTGCCTCTATTTCAGTGCTTAACAAAAACAAAACATTTGTTCATAACATTCAAATTTCTTTCTGTACTTTTACATTCTGCAGCAGCCTTGGGCTTAAATCCAGAAGAAGTCTCAACAATAGTATAAATATGCCTGTGCCAAACCAGCAACATTTCAACCTGTGCGAAAAGAAAGGAAAAACCACCTCAAATCCTTTACTCTTGACTCAAAGGAAGAGGAAGAATTTCATGCTTTAGGACTGGCATCTGGTGATAATATTTTGCATGGGCAAGCACCTAATATTCCTTCTCCCGAGGTTGTTAAGCATGGACAATTAACTACATAAAACTATGCCTATTTCAAATCCCTCTAAAACTGTAAAGTCCTCTGGCACTATATGAAGGTTCCCCAAGAGACTGCTCATGTAACCCAAAACCTGTTGAATGCCCTGCAGCATAAAGTTCACAGATGTCCTGGTACTGTTTCTTCTGTTTTGCCGGCTTCCAAAGCTTCCCCAAGAGGTCAGCATACAAGGTTAGCACAACCTTCTTCTCTCTTTTCACTAGTTTCTGAGTAGGATCATGAACCCCGATAAAAGAAGCACGAAGAGAAAACTTTCAAGGAGTCTGTACTTGTCCTCCTCCATCTTCTCTTTGTGCTTCTGCAATTCCTGCTGCTTTAGCCGCGTAAGGCGATCCCGTTCCAACTGCTCGCCATAGTGGGCTCGGTAAAACTCATCGAAGTTGAAGATGGGCTTGCCTGAAGGGTGGCCAGAGGTGTAAACCGGCTTCTTCTTGGTCACTGTCTGAGCAGCTGCTGCTGCTTTACTTTTGCCGGAGGGCTTCTTGGCGTTGGAAATGTCCTTCTGGGTGAGGAGGCCACGGTCGTACTTCTTGCGCAGGCTGAGGCTGCCCAACACCTGGTAGGCCTGAGTGATGTGGATGAAGCGATCGGCCGCCTCCACGCTGCCCGCATTGCGGTCCGGGTGATAGAGCAAGGACTGTCTGTAGTAAGCGGTCTTAATTTGGGCCTGAGTCGCGTTGCTTTGCACTCCCAGCAATTCGTACAGGTCCTTCGGGCGAGCACGGTGCCAAACGTTTCCTCCTCCTTCCCCTTCCTGGCCGTTACCGGGGCCAGGACCTCCCGATCGCCTACGAAAGGCGACGGGAAAGACGAGGGTGGGCAGCGCTGCTTTGGGCCTAAGACCGGCTCCATAGGACGACCAGAGGAGATCTGAGGCGAGGACAGACGAGGCCCTGGACTGGCGCTGCGACCTTGCCAGAGCCATAGGCGGCGTCTTTAAAAGCCGACGGCGACTCGTTCGCCCGTGACCTCTGCCATCTTGAGTTACCCGACCGCCTTAAGCGAAATCAGCCGGTAGCCCAAAAAGGAAGCCCATTGGAAAATGCTTCCTGGCCGGCCAAAAGGCGGGGCATAGTCAGCTATTGGTGAGCTCGTGATGGACGTGGCATGCAGCCACTAGCAAGAAGGCGAAAGCAGGGATAAAGGCAGTGCTAAAGAGAGCCGGTGTGTCCCAATGCGTGGAATGACCACGGCGCATGTGCGAAGCGGTCGATGTGATTTCGTTTCCGGTAAGAGCGGGGAGTTGGGGGGGCAGGAGAGCGTGGTCTATAGACAGACGGGGAGCTTGGCCAATTCAAGAGCTGGTAGGTGGGGCAAAGGCCAATACGGGGAAAAGTACGTCAAACCCAGCGTTTATCTGCCTGATGAATTCTGCTTTCTACGTCACCCCACCTGTCCACCAATGGGAGCGCTTTATAGGGTGGGTTCGGAATCGAAAACGTCTGAATCGGATGATAGCAGAAGCTGCGTAGTTCGGGATCTTTATTGGCAGCGAAGAATTCAGTGCCGCCTAGCACCGTCCTGTTACTAATCTTCTTTATAAAGATTGTTTTGTAAGGTTTTCTGTTGCTGTGTTAGCATAACCCTATTAACCACGATCGTTAACCCTAACGGTTGCACTCGGTCAATATTTATTTATTTAGTCACACTTGTATGCTGTCCAACTCCCAGGGGATTCTATAATATCTCTATTACTTATATATAATTCTTGTTCATGTTCTCTGTTTTTCTCTTTTATATAACTGTATGTGTTTTTGACAAATAAATTAAATAAATAAATAAATATGGTATTATAACGTAATTCGTTTTAACTTTTTGTGGCTTTTATCATGAGAACTCGGCCCTGTTGGTTAGCTGATTATTTAGTGTACTATGCAAAATGGATTCAGTATCCAACCTAATTATTTTGTATGAACACAACCTGGCTGGATCCCCATGTGGTGATAGCCTGTGCTTTAACTATAATGTGTTGAAAAACCATCGGTGATTGGACTGATTTGAAATGCTGTGCTATATGCTGTGGATTATAAATTACAGTTGCTGCATTCATGCATTTATCTAAATCGGAATGAAACAAGCCCAGTTAAAGGGTGTCATGATGTGTGAACACAGTCTCTTGTCTCATTTTATAATACAGTAGCTTAAACCATGAATTATAGCAGTGCTGGGGCTGTTGAGGTGGGCAGTAATTACATTATATTTGCATTATGAGTTACTTGAAGACTTCACATATGCTTCAGGGAGCAGATCCTGAGTCTGAAAACAAAGTAAGGGAGACTTGGTTCTTTTCAGTCATGATAAAACTAGATTTCTCTTTTCTTATAAGCACATGACCTTTTATCTCAAAATTGGGGAGGAATAAAAAAAAAGTAATTTCTACTTGCAGGGTCATTTGTCCATCTCTGGTTGAATATAAACTAATGAGATTAATATAGGCACCTGTAACAAGCCACGGTGATGTCAAAATGACATGCATTATTACACTTTCAAAATTATGCAATTATGTAGTTTATTTTACATTTGTTGATTTAGAGAGAAAGTACTCAAACTGAGCGCCTTGAATTACCAAACATTTTGAAATTTGGTTGCTGAATGAAGTAAGAGTAATATGTGATGGAAGTAAAGAAATTGAATGTGTAATGAGTAAGTTTAGCATTGAGTAAGTAAGGCAAGGTGTGTGATGTTTCCTTAATGTATTTTTAAGTATTTATGGATAAAAATGTAAGGGTTTCTGGTAGCAATAGCATTTAGACTTATATACCACTTCACAGTGCTTTACAGCCCTCTAACCAGTTTAAAAGACTGTACTGTAGGGTACTTTAGTGATGTTCTGTGGTCAGCGAGGAACCCAAAAGACTTGCAATGAATGTTAGATTGCATGATGCAATTAAAAGCATGAATTTGAGAATTAATATATCAAAGATCCAGGTAGATGTGTTTGACAGAGAAAATGGAGCAAATTAATGTATTGCAAGACAATGCATAAAAGCCAAGAAAGGGGGAAAATGAATTGGCACTCTTGTAGAGTGTTTAGTAAAGATGGGAAAATGGAGGCAAAAGTAGGCAAATGCTAGTAGAAATTTAGTGGGTGATGTGTAATGTATTATACTGAATGAATATTTGTCAAATAACAAACAAACATGGCTGTATGTGAGTGCACTTCTGCCTATTTTTTTGTAATAAAGTGGGAGTTAAGTTTGTCAGGAGAAACTGAACAATATTGGATGCAATGGCTACAGGATATTTAAGACCTGGGTGATAAAACAGGAAGGTACAAAATGAATTTGGACTGAATATAGAAATCCATTATCAGTATGAAATGAGCATGGGAATATAGTTTGTTTATGCAGTACAGAGATAATGATTGAGGATTAGATTGTAAAACAAACATTTTTGTACAAAGAAATGGATTGAGGCAAAGACTGAGAAAGATGTGCTTGAAGAGAGCCTCAAGTAAAGAAATGAAAACTATAATGAAAAAAGTGTATTAAGTGATACATGAACATAATAGAAGCAAAGATGATTTATCACAATGAAAGGATATGGAGAAGTGTCCTGAATGGTGCTAGTGTAAGCTAGATTTAGTTTTATTTCCTTTTCTTTTTATCTTGTGCCTTTACATTTTTAGCTTACTATTTATTATTTCTGTTTTCACCCTGTATATTACTGCTTACCAAAAAGTAGACTGTAGTTTAGCTGAGGGGGGATGGGTATATAAAGCAGGGTATGTAAATCCTTGTAAAGCCTTTCTATTGTGTACCTTCAACTGAAAAAAAAAATGGCAATGTCAAAAACTGAAGAGCTTGTTATCTAATTGTGACAGTGTGATCCAGCAATGTTTTAGGAACTGCATGCAAGACCAAAATTCCTGCATGTGGCTCCTGTGCTAAAAAAAATCAAATAAAAGAGTGGCTTAACACAATGTGAAACCAGTTTTATAAAGTATTCTAGTATCAGGTTACCCTGGATCCTGGTTTTATTGCCCACGCCAGAGCAAACTAAGACCCTACAGTAGTTTACCAGCTATAATTGGGTTTGTGGGTCCACATTATTGGAATTTCTTGAAATCGTTTTGTAGAGCTGGTTGACATCTTAGTCTGTTGGAACCAAAATAACCAAGGGACTTTTGCTACCATGAAGACCAATAGATTTATTATGCCACATAGTTTGAAAATGTACTACACTGAAAATATTTTATTGCTAGTGGCCGCAGAATTCCAAAATCAATGTGTCTCTACTATCCTATAGTGTCAAGGTACTACTACCATGTTGGAAGCACCGAGGCGCTTCTGGGGTGAAAGGATTAGCCAGTGACATCACTGTTTCCCAGGGGACACAGAGTTGGGGACTCCTTTCATGTCCCGTTAATGTCAAACATCGAGGTTATATTATTGTCAATTCAGCTATGCTGATGCTGGAGGAAATGAGAGGAAAAAGCACAAGGGTCTGCTCTTCCACACTGTGGCCTCTTTTTATATTAAGTAGCCCTTTCCCTAGATTTGTTGTGCAGTTTACTGACAAAAGTTGCTTTGCTGGCCTATTTGTTCTATTCAGATGGTGATCTGAAAGTATTGTGTGACTAGTACCTGGGCCTTAGCTCTGCTAGCTGGAACAATAATGGGAGACAATAAAATTTTGGGGCACTCACAGTAGGAATTTTTACTTTTATTCTGGTCGTCTTTCAAAAGATCCTTTTTCACCCTCATTGAAAAAATTGGATAGGATTAATCTTACAATGACACCTCAGTCATACTGCCAAGTACGTTTCAAATATGACTTCTACTGCAGAAGCAATAGTCCTCTGAATCACAATGCTAAGATCAAGCAGAAGGGGAAAGTGATAAATACTGTATATCATTGTGGGTCCTTGATGCTCTCTATCCTTGATGCTCTCTAACCTTGGTTGTTTTCTTGCAGATGTTTCATTATCAAAGATCAATGAAGTGCAGTAAAATGCAAGAAAACAACCAAGCTCAGGTAGCACCAAGGATCCACAGTTCAACCCTGAACTACAAGTATTCTCTTCCATAATACATCACTTTTTGGGGTCCTGTTTATTGGGCTTCTTAAGACACATAAGACTGGCCAATGCTGGAAACAAAATTGTGGATGAAATGAATCACTGGTCTGACCTGACATAATCTTGTGCTTCTAATTTCCTTTGAGCGTGGGTAGACTTGTTGTCTTCTGAAAAATTATGTACACATAGGCAGACTTACTTAAACATTGTAAGCTTGGCTCTGGAGCTATGTATACTTGGAAAATGAGAAGAGGATAAAAACATAATTGAAGTTGTAACTGTCTCCCCTCAGTAAAGACAAGCAGTGATGATAATGTAGTAAACAGGAACTAAAGCATGACTCCCTTCCCAGATATATATATTTTTAGGGATATACCTGCATTAATAAAGTTATGCACCTGTGAGGATACATAACTAAAAGATGCCACAATGCCACCTCTGTTTCTTGTTGGACTTCCAAAGTGGATCTACAGTAATTCTAAGACTTTGAATTGAAGCCAGAAAAAAGTACTATGGAGGACTGAAGATCCACATCTATATGAATCAGTAATGTATAAACTGGAAGGCGTCGGCTAAGCCTAACAAGAGAAAGCACACAAATCACACAGATCTTATAGTTTAATCACTTCTGTTTCATTGGCCAGGTTGGGAGAGAAGGCTGGTTCAGATGGCTTTTGAGTTAGAGAAACTTTGGAGAAAAAGTCAACGCAAGATGCTTCTTCTATAAGCTTTCTGCAGAGAACCAATCGATCAGTTGTTTCATAAACATAGCTCTTCTGAAGGGATGAAGGAATCCTCTGGCAACTGTCATTCTCTGGTTAGCATCCCAATTTTGGGCTAGGAAGAGCCATCAATGGTACTTGTTCCTGTCACTGCTTGAGTAGCCTGTTCTGGGATGCCAGATGGGTTAGTCAGGATTGAAGTAGAAACACTCAGCTGGCGAAGGGAGCTCAGTACAGCTAAGGGAAAAAATGTGTGGAGAGTGTAAAATCATGAGATACCTCTAAAACTTTCTGCTCCTTTGCTCTGGTAGGCTTCCTTAGAGAACAGAAATATTGAATCTTGCCAGTGCAAAGTACAGCAAGACTTCTCCCCAAAGAAATAGCATTGCAGAAGTCACAAGTGATATGAAATGTTATAAACTTTCCCATATATACTATCTTCATTCTTTTATTTGACAAAATCAAAGCAGAAGGTGAAATACTGTCATCAGAACTGTTACACATAACATGGTTTGTGTTTAGATGAAAGCACTGTGTTGGACAACCAGCGATTCTTCCAGAAACTATAGGATATTTCTGTTAGCATTAGGGTTAGGGTTAGCATTCATATCGCCTTCTGGCTTCCAGTGTACTTTAAGACAGAGGTTCCCAACCCATGGCCCACTACCATGGGGAGAGGGGAACCAGCCTGCCACTCGCACAAGTTGAGCTGCATATGTGCACGACGGCCCGCCACTTGCAGGCCTGTTTCCAAATGGGCCACGGCCCAGTAGTGGTCCACTGCCCAGGAGTTGGGGATCTGTGACGTAAAAGTCAGCATCCACACTGTTTATAATCTGTATTTGTATCCCACTTCCCTTTGGCATTTCAGTGATTTGAGATACACATCCATCCACACATACATACAATAGATACAGATGGCGTCATGGCTCAGCGGTTAAGATGCTGGGCTTGTCAGCTGGAAAGCCGGCAGCCCAGATGCCAGACCTGATCACCACACAATGGGGTGAGCCTCTGTCCTCGGCCCAGCTCCTGCTAACCTAGCAGTTTGAAAGCACACCATGGAAAGATAACAGCACTTCGTGACATCGTGCTGGCCACATGACTGCAGAAATGTCTTCGCACAGTGCTGGGTCAATGGCCTGGAAATGGAGATAAGCACCACCCCCTATAGTTGGTGATGACTAGTGGAGGACCAGGGGCTCCTTTACCTCTATCTATCTATCTATCTATCTATCTATCTATCTATCTATCTATCTATCTATCTATCTATC
>JANHJO010003120.1:111387-122297 GCA_032468235.1 Pseudoxyrhopus heterurus
ATTAGACCAGTGTGTGGAACTATTACAACTTAGTGGAAATCTCCCCCCCCCCCCCACGACTACTACCACCCGGCCACATATACACGTCAGTCAAACAGGGTTAGGATTGAATGCCAGGAAGCTCTCATGGTAACTTTTCCAGTTTGGGTTCAATACTCCCAGAATTTGATACGAACTGTACCCTGAGATCTCTAGTTAACACAAAAGACGGTTCTTAAATACTAAGAACCTTAAACACAGGAGCCTACTTTGACATTTGAGATCAGGTACACATTGCTCAAACAGTTAAATAAAATATCTGAATACTGAATACATTCAGCCAAACAAAAAATACTTTACATAATGCATTACTGCCACTGTGTCTGATTTCACACAACACAGTTAAACAGGGGATCCCTTACAGCCTAGCAATTGCTTTGCATAGTACAGTACATCAACTGTGATTAGTGTTAACTTTGGGCTAGCTTGTGTGATGCATGTTTTTTAATGCATTGTGTAAAGGCAATTTCCTTGATTTGTATTGTGTAAACTCAATGGATTAACTTAATAACCAGGTTAATGGTGTTGTGCAACGACAGAACTTGGATCAACACAACTCAATCCAGTGTTTTAGAGAGATGTCAGAATTACAACTATTACAATTTCCAGGCAGCCTCGACTTACAACAGTTTGTTTCGTAACCGTTCAAAGTTACAACGGCAATACAAAAATGAAACTTGAGACCATTTTTCACAGTTATGACCTTTGCAGCATCCCCATGATTACGTGATCAATTTTCAGATGCTTGGCAACTGGTTCATATTTATGACCGTTGCTGTGTCCCAAGGCACGTGATTCCCTTTTGCGACCTTTTGACAAGCGAAGTCAATGGGGAAGCCAGATTCACTTAACAACTGGGTTATTAACTTATCAACTGTAATGATTCAAATTAACAATTGTGGTATGATAGATCATAAAACGAGGCAAAACTCACTTAACAAATGTCTCACTTAACAACAGAAATTTTGGGCTCAACTGTGGTCGTAAGTCAAGGACTGCCTCTATATGAATGGCATCAGATTGAAAGAGGCTGTTTGGAGGAACAATCTTCTTCGAGAACTGAGCATTTCAGAGAGTTCCATGGAAATCTATTCTGACTTATATTCATGAGACAGGAATCCTGAATCCTGTCTTCCTCTTCTACCTTCTCTCCATCTCCTTAAACCTTAGAGCAATGTCTAATTACATCTAGCTTACTGCTCTGATTACTCTATAAATAAGGGGAAAGCAGTTATCACAAATCTTACTCTGGGTGAATTTCTTATTGTCAAAGTTAGCCAGATCTTTGGGACAATGGAGAGAAGACCAAGGGCTGCAACTCAAGTTAAATGATAGGAAGGGAAAGCAAAGAGAAGCAATCTTCTTGTAGCACTAGGCTCATCAGAATGAACTTTGTTCTGTTCTTCTCTAGAGAGCGGAAGACACATAATAATGTGCCCTATCAATTGCTTGGATAAGGCGACTCATATCTAAATGTTAGATTGTAAAAATCAAAAGGAAAACATTCCCAAATGACAGGCTGTCTAGATACAGGGCTGCTGGCCAAAGATGACTCATGAATGACAGCTAGTGAGAGTGATCTTCTTCCAGGCATACATCAGCTTCTTGTTTCTTGAATTATGGCTTCTCTATCCTCCAGTCAAAATTAGACAGAAGACCATCTTACTCCTGCGTATGCACTGGGTCTAAGACTCAAAAAATAAAGAGCACTTCTCATGAGGTGAGATTGTTCTGTCCAGAGTGAAATTCTCACATGGAAGTGTACCCATCAAGGGCCCGGACCAAACTTGAACAAATAGGGATAAATGAAAAAAAAAATTATAGGAAAGACTAATCCTTGATTTACAACCATAATTGAGGCCAGAATTATAAGTCATGCCAGTCCTTAAGCGGCCTGTGCCTGATTTTATGATCTCTTTTGTGGCAGTCATAAGGCAAATGCCGTGGTCATTAAGCAAACCCATTGTGCATCACCACGGCATCGGCATCGTGGTGGCACGATGGTTAAAGTGCAGTATTACAGGCAAACTTTGCCCACAGCCAGGAATTCAAATCCCACCAGGCTCAAGGTTGACAGCCTTCCATCCTTCCGAGGTCGGTAAAATGAGGATTGTTGTTGGAGGCAATAGGCTGACTCTGTAAACCGCTTAGAGAGGGCTGTAAAGCGGTATATAAGCTTAAGTGCTATTGTTAGTGCTATTTTTCCAGAAACCAGAAGTAAATACCAGTTTCCAGGGGGGGGAAATCATTGTAAATCACAGTCATGTGAACACGGGATGCTACCAATGGCGGTAAATGTGAACTGGTTGCCAAGTGGCCAAACTGTGATCATGTGACTGTGGTGGGTGGGGCAGCCGGCTCATAAATAGCTCTAAGGAGGTCTGCTGTAATTTTGAATGGCCGCTAAATGTCCGGTTGTAAATTGGGGACTACCTTTGTCTCCTCCATGATCTTTTGCCCCGATAATTAGGGGAGACTGATTACAATTACAGAATAAAAATTAACCACAACCTATTAATGATTTATATGATGCTTATTGTCCCTACAGATTTAAAGATACAGATACAGATTTGATACAGATTTGAATAAACAGAGCAGCGATAGGCAGGATTTCATAATCTGAAGGAATGGAAAAGGAGCCGAAGGCAAGTGGGAGTTCATAAATGAACAATTAAAATTTCCTTTCAAAAACCAAGCAAATAAAAAGGATATGTTCTGCCAGAAAACTGTCAAAAGCACAATGAAGGAGCAGGATTGAATTTCAAGACAAATAGAAATATAGTCAGGAAATATTTATTTAGTTCAGTTCTCCAGAGTCAAATGAATTGCATACTGAGGCTTTGAAAGAACTCACTAATAGTCTGTCTGAACCTTTACATACTATTTTTGAGTACTTTTGTAAAACAGGATTGGGTGAAGAGTGTCCCTATCTTCAAAAGACAAAAAAAGAAGGCCAACCAGCCAGTTAGCCTGACATAGATATCTGGGCAGATTCTCAAACAAATTATCAAGAGCCTGACCTGCAAACATTCTGAGAACAAATCGTGCCAGACTTATCTCATATTTTGGACAATTTTCTTAGTAAATCGTGAGAATGCTATAGCTATGTCTTACACAATATGGTTTAAGATATCTTGATTCAAAAAAGCATTTGACAGAAAGTCACATTACATTTTGATTAGCAAACTACTTACCGCAAATGCGGATGGCATGACAATTAAGTGGACACGTGCAGTGGATACCAGAATAACAGAGTTGGAAGGGACCTTGGAGGTCTTCTAGTCCAACCCCCCTCCCCCGCTCAAACAAGAAACCCTATACCATTTCAGACAAATGATTGTCCAATTTCAATGTATATTCAAACAATGCTCGTCAGGACAGACAAGTACAAATTGTTTTTATTTAGAAATAAAATACACAGGGATAGATGGGGAATGCTTGTGTGTAAAGGATCGTAGCACAATACTGTAGTTGATCACAAACAGACTATAATCTGATAGTGTAACATGGCTGCCACAAAAGTACCACTTCCAACTTACGACTTACAACTACAACTGAGCCCAAAATTTCTGTTGCTAAGCAAGACTGTTGTTAAGTGGATTTTGCTCTATTTTACGAGCTTTCTTGCCATAGTTGTTAAGTGAATCACTGCAGTTGGTATGTTAGTAACATGGTTGTTAAGTGAATCTGGCTTCCCCAGTGACTTTGCTTGTCAGAAGGTAGGAAGAGGTGATCACATGACCCTGGGATACTGCAACTGTCATAAATATGAGTCAGTTGCCAAATGGTTAAATTTTGATCACGTGACCATGGGGATGCTGCAACAGTGATGAATGTGAAAAATGGTCATAAGTCACTTTTTTCAATGCCATTGTAACTTCGAACAGTCACTAAATGAACTGTTGTATGTCGAGGACTACCTGTAGACTAGAATCCCATATGCATTCCAGAGGAGTACGCTTTCCAAATTATGGAAGAGGAGGTTCCTTTTATTCTATGTATGTCAGATCCCAGTTATGGGCACAAAGATTTAGACCAGTGTTTTTCATGCTGACTGAGAATTTCTGGGAGTTGTAGTACACACATCTTAAAATTGCCAAGTTTGCAAAATACTTATTTAAACAAACTGAAACAGGTTCAGAGTTAATTAGGAGGATAGACTGTAAATCCCATGAAGAGAGCTTGAAAAAATTGAAAACGATCCACATCATGAAAACTGAATGGGAATATAATGAAATTATATCTAAACTATATAATGAAACTAATATCTGAAATAATGTCATACATCAGAAAGCCAAGTTTTTTCTCTACTACCCCAGAATGCAAGATATGGATGATGATTTAAATTACAGGAATAAGATTCTGGTTGAATCTAAAAAAAACCCCAACATTAAGAATCATTTGTCAATGCATCCATTTAAGCTTGATGATTCAATTACTGTACCCCAACTCCTATGATTCTAAGTAGCTGGAAAGGGAAAGGTTACGCAACTTGCAACAGTCCATTTACTCACCGTTCAAAAGTTACAACGGCACTGACAAAAGCGACTTATGACTTTTTCACACTTATGACCATTGCAGAATTCCCATGGTCATGTGATCACAATTCAGAGGCTTGGCAACTGACTCATATTTATGACTGTTGTAGTGTCCTGGGATCATGTGATCCCTTTTTGCAATCTTCTTACAAGCAAAGTCAATGAGGAAGCTAGATTCACTTAACGTGTTACTTAACGACTGTGGCAAGAAAGGTCGTAAAGTGGGGGGAAATTCATTTAACAACTGTTTGGCTTAGCAACAGAATTTTGGGGCTCAAAATCTTACGTCGAGGACTACCTATACCAAGGCCTCAGTTAGAATCAGACACTTGCATGCTTATGGTAGCAGAGAATTATGAGTTCAGGAATACAGAAGACCAGCCTGGCTCCAACCCAAGACCCAGCTATCTGTAAATCCCAGCTTTTGTTCATATCAAAATAAAGCATTGCTTCTATCTCTGACAATAATAGTTATATATTCGAGAATAGGGACAGCATTTTCTAAAAATTTTAAAGTTGGGATGGATGGAAGAGAGATTAATGCCTTCTCCAAGTGTAGGAAACTGAAAGTTAAGAATAAATTGTAGAACTCAGGAACAGGAACAGAACTGAGGAAGTATTGAGAACATTTTGTAAACAAGCCAAGTATCTTAATTCATTTACACTTACTTCTTCTTGGCACAAAGTTTCAAAACTGCCCAGGATGGCATCCAACCATTATTATATTGGCGTTGCTAGTTTTTGCAACAAACCCCTGGGAATACTTTCAGGATAGGAATGTATCGACACTGCCATCAAATAAAGGATTGCAGGAAGAAAAATGACACAGAAAAATAAGCAAACGCAAGCACAGGATGGGGAAAAAGAAATACACAGGTAAAGGAGCAGATTTAATTGCAAAGTTATTTTTATATAACCATGATGAAGAAACAGCATGCATCAGCGATGTCATAATGGAACTCCCACCACATTCAAGAGTACTAGCTGTATTTTTATGGTAAGGTTACATTACAGGTAATCCTTGATTTATGACTGTAAATGACATAATCGTAAGTTGTGATAGTTGTAAAATGGGGCACCCATGTGACTGACCCAATTTCACAACCTTTTTGGGGCAACTGTTAAGTGAACACCATGGCTGTTAAGCAAACTGCATAAAGTTACTCCTAAGGCTACAATTACTCCAGGTATCCTTGACGTATGACCACAACTTACCCTGAAGTTATGGTTGTAAGTTGTTGTAGTTGTAAGCCGAGGCATCATGTAATCAAATTTGACATTGCAACTGGTTTTACAGCAGTCATTAAGCAAATATTGTGGTCATTAAGGGAATCAATTCCCTTAGTGGGCATTTTTGCTGGAAACTGGAAATAAACACCAAAAACCAGGGGAAAAACATAGCAAATTGTGGTCATGTGACTACAAGACACTGCAAACAGTAAAAAGATGAGCCAGTTGATAAGAACCCAAAATGGGATCATATGATTACAGGTGGTTGTGCAGCTATCGTAACTCCAAAAACGGGTTGTAAGTCACTCTGGGAGGTCCATTGTAACTTTGAATGGTCATTAAGTGACTGGTCCTAAGTTGAGGACTACCTGTGTAAGCTAATCATATTTATTTATTTAGCATAGTTATATAACTACCCATCTCACAAAAGCATAACTCTAGGCAGCATACAGCGTAGCAATTGGATAAAAATTATCCAGTGTAGTAGGACCAATGATGGCTTCTTGAGGAGGGAGTAAACCAATACCACATCAAGGAAGAATTGTCCACCACTAGGATCTAACCTCATGACATCTATGCGGGCCATTTATATGAAGAATGTGTCCCATCAGTTTAACCAGCTGATCCCAAGTTTTACAGTATGAATGGAAAGTGAGTCATTTTCCTCCATATTCATTCTTGTCATGACATTTCTTTAAAGGGGTGGGAGTAGCGGAGAGCACAGTCTATATAAAGCAGAAAGAATTGTGCTTAGGCAGCAGTGAGATCATAGGTGTGTGTCGGGTGGGGAGGGGGTGTCCTTAACAGTGTTTCCACCTCCGGATTTGCCTGAACTGGGGCCGCCCCATGGATCAAAGTAAACAAGGCTTGAGAACAGCATGTCCAGAAGTCAACAGCCTCTGGAAGCTGGGAAAATGGCCTCATTTAAGCAGGTCTTTGCTGCAATACCCCACAACTAAGGCTGCCGCAAACTTCCAGTGGGTTGATGAGAAGCGACTACTACAAAATAAATGCTATTTTTCTGACCTCCTCCATCAAAAAAAAAGAGAAAAAGACACAAGCAGACTTTTGCAGGTTGAACAGCAATACTCAAAGCCATAATTGTTAGGCAAGCGGATGAAAATGTCTCTTTCAAAGAAAGAGGAATAGGGATCACAAATTGGCCTAAACCAAACCACAAATGGTTGTCAACACGATATACTAAACTGTGGTCTATTACAGTAACTGCAATGGTGAGGTTCACATACATGAGTTGAAATGAGAGGGCAGGGTAGAGAGGGAAAGCACAAAGAATTAGCAGGGGGCCCAAACTCCACCTTAGAGGAAAAGGATATGGCACTTCTTACCACCTAGAAAAAATTAGAAGGAGAACCTGATTGAAAGGTATAAATTAATCTATGGCATAGATAAGATATTTGGGGATTTTTTTTCTCCCTCGTTTCAGACACTAGACATAGAAATCATCCAATGAAGCTGACTGGACGGAGAATTTGAAGAAATGAAAGAGAACACACACCACAAAATTAATGTGAGGATTTCATTTCCACAGGTGTAGTGATGGCCTTTAACCTGGCTGGCTTTAAAAGAGGCTTCTGGTTGGCTCCTGAGAAACAAATTGCTGGTCTGCTCCAACAAGACACTACTTATATATTGGGGGGGGGGGGGGAGCTTCCAAGCAAATAGCTTTTAATACTTGTAATAAATAACAATAGCAATAGCATTTAGACTTATATACCGCTTCACAGGGCTTTACAGCCCTTTCTAAGCAGGTTAAAGAGTCAGCATATTGCCCCCAATAATCTGGGTCCTCATTTTACCAATCTCAGAAGGATGGAAGGCTGAATCAACCTTGAGCCAGTCAGGATCGAACTGCTGAACTGCTGGTAGCCAGCAATCAGCAGAACAGGTCTGCAATGTAAAAAAAAAAGTTATCCTTTCCTGGGTTAAAAGAAGGTGAAAGAGCTTGTGATATACTGGAGGGATTCAAATGAATTACAAAATCTGGACTTCCATTAAAATGTCACTGAGGAAGCAGGGTGATTTCACCATAAAGGTTTTCTGGGAAATTGGTGGAACTTGGTTAAAAGAAAAGATAGCTGATGATGTATTTCCCTTTGATCAAAAGAACTCTCCTGCACATAGCTGTTCCTCTCAATCCTAGGAAAGAAGAAAAAGGATGAAGTCTTGCTGTAGAGGAAAAAATGACAAAAGCCTTTTTGCAAAAGGCAGAAGCAGGTCCCCATGAGTTTCCATCAATAGCAAGACACTTTCTTTTTCCTTCTTCCCTAGGATTGAGAGGAAAGGCTACGGGTTTTACACTCGAACCAGACTTTGTAACCACTCACTATCAGTTCACACAACAGACGTAATCAATACCAAGCCAAATAGCTTAGTTTATTGTGGTATCTTCCTTAATAAACAGTAATATTTGACCAATCATACCTAGGGTGGGAAAATAAGCAATTGGCACATGGAAGGAGACTTCCAAGAAACAAAGGTTATAGGTTAGGCAGGGAAGTAAAAAAAATATTTCAGAAGGTGACAATAGCGTACTTCCCCTTGCCCCCCCAATTTCATATGGATTTTAATTTTTGAGTTTGTTGCACAATGTTTCAATGTTAAATGTAAACTGTGCAGTGCAGATGATGTTTAAACCATGGCTTAATATAATAGGTAAAACTAGCAAGGGGGTTAATTAAAAAGCAAGGGAAATTTCCCCTTCTTATATGAGCCATCACAATATCCTGTGGCATAGAGTTCCAACGTAAATTACACTCTGAGCAAAGTTGTTAGTTGGTCATGCATCTGGCAGACCAGTACAGGAAAAAGCACACTGATTTGGATTCTGGAGCAAATAAGAAAGCTTTGGATGCTCCAGGGAGTGTAACAATGCTTCCCCAACCTGGGAGGGGCCATACAGGTTACTAAAATTTGGGGGAAAGCGGTGATAATCTGGAGTCAGGTTTTCTCTGCAGTTCATTAAACGTTGTCCCCCAACAGATTTACAATCTGCATTTTTATAAGACTGCAATTCTGCAATCGCAGGATGAATTTCGGGGACTCATCATTACTGACAGCCTAGTGTTTTTGCTAGCTTGGAGACTGCAATTCAAGGAATCACAAAAAAACAACAACAACTGGACTTCAACTCAGAAAGAAAGAAAGAAACAATGTAAAATCAGAAGAAGAAATTAGCAGAAGAAATCCACAAGGTCCATATTTTTGTCTCCACTACGAAATGCTGGGTTTATCTCTGACTCTCTCAACTACTAAAACCTCAATTCTGGGATTAATCCAATGCTGTCTCCCCTACAACAAATCCTTTGCGTTGCCTTTCCGAGATTGTTCCCCTCTTGGATCAAAAGGTCCCTGCCCTTTAACAGAACCTCTGGGATTCCTGAGAAAAGACACTCTGTGGCCAGACTGCAGAGCTGTCATCTCTCAAAACCACCTGTCAAAAGGATTGAACATGGCTGGAGGCAAGAGGCTCTCCCGGACTCACCTGTAAGCCAGGCTCATGCACTCAAACAGGCGGGTGAGAGTGGGATCAATGCTTGGAGGATCAGGGACTTCTGGCACTGCCTGGTGATGGCGCCGACGGGGCACCAAGTCGCTGTGCGGACATGACACCATGAAGTGACCACTGTGGATCACTTGGGAGCAGCCAGGATAACCAGAGCCAGGTTTGGTGCTGTTGAAGGCTGGGTTGTCTGAATCTGAATCAAAATCCGAGTCAGGCCTTGACCCCATCTGCAGTTCCATATAAGGCCCAGATCGTCCAGGCTGAATGACAGCCATGGTGAAGGAAATGGTATTCGCTGGGGAGCTGCCTCCAGCCTAGCTGTCAAAGTCAACACCAGGATCTTCTTGCAGAGGCAGCCGGTTTCACATACGTAAACGTCCTGCGCAATTAACACTTAAGGTAAGAACATCATGGCCAGAACCTCACCTGGCACTCACTAGGGCTCTGACTCCAATAGCAAGTCTTTATACATCAACCTGATGTGGTTCTGCCTCCTAGATGGGTGGACACAAAGAGTTGCCGGGAAAAATTAACACTTTGTTTGCCAGTACAAGGGTGCATTCGGACAGCCAGAGGCAACGTAAAACAGCTCCAGATAAGCTGGCTAACTTTTGAACTGGTGCTTATGCCTTTAATAGCAATCTAATCTTCTATCATTAGTGGGGCCATAATGTTGACTTCTCTGCTATGAAAAGAAGATTCGCTTACTGATTTCTGCAGGTGAAATGGCTGTTAAAGGCCAAAGGACTCAACATGTTTTTCCCCAGTCAGTTTAATCTGAGTTGGACTGCCAATTATACTTGTCTCATATTGTCAATGATGATAGAAACACCCCTAAACTGGCTTATAGACATATGCGCATAATCCCACCACCAAGCAGAGCTGTCAATGAGCTGGCAAAACAGACTTTGTTTGCATTGGGTAAGAACTGCTGGGAGCATGTGCAGGAAAAGGGAGTTGTATGCTGTGTTTACCCAGTACTAATGCATCCCCCCCCCACAGCATTCCCAGCAAGCAAACACAGATTAAGAGACAAAAATAAGTAAAATCATAGCAACCTATGTGCAGCACAGTATGAATCAACATAAAAAGCTATGTTCCTGGACCCTAGAAAAACAGCAACAACACAAAGGCAGCAGGGTTCTTTCCAGCCTTTGCCAAGATGGGGGAAGGCCATATGGTGTGCAGGATACTCGCATGAGAAATGTGGAGCATAATCATAGACGGACACATGGTCAGGGTCAGTTTGGCTATGTTCGCACAACACGCTTAACTTGATGGCTGACTTAACCTCTTTTCTGTGTTTGCACAATATAGTAGACCCTAAATCAAATTGGCTGGATTTGTGCAATATGGCAACTAAAAAAAAAATTAACCTAGAGCAACACTAACCAAAGTAGCATATTATGTGAATATAACTGCTGGGTTTGTGATCAGGTTAAGCCAGGGGTGTCAAACTCGATTTCATTGAGGGCCGCATCAGGGTTGTGTTTAACCTTGGGGGGGGCCTGGGGGAGGTATGGCCAGGGTGGGCATGGCCAGCTTGACATCACTCGTGTTGGGGGTGCCTCTGGTGACCC
>JANHJO010003121.1:64224-84660 GCA_032468235.1 Pseudoxyrhopus heterurus
GTTAACAAAGAAAAAAGATACGCTAGTGAAGAATATATTTAAAAAGGAAAAATGTACTATACATTTTGGTGTCACAATCCTCAAGCCATTTATACCGCTGTAGAATATTCAATAGTCACATCTCACTCCTGAAAATTATACCCCAAACCAATACATGCTTAGCTAAGCAGAAAATAATTTACCCCCCAAAATCAAGTGTGCTAGTTCTGATTCCTTCTTTCTCCATTCCCCACGTTCTCTGTGCTAGATAACATAATTTCCCATTAACTAGTTATTTAGAATCTATCTACTTTAAAGTAAATTTCACATGATATCTTAGACCTTAATAAATATGTATTGGAATCTGCAAGAATTTCAGTAGGATATTTCAATCAAAGAAGGGTCCTAGGACATTGTTGCTACTACTGTCAGTGTTTTCCACCTTTCTATTCTGAGAAGCAGAGTCCCACTTGTATTTACCTGCATGAAGGTAAAATTTCACTACGGAACCTTGTTTTCTGGGGGGGGGGGGTAAAGTTTGCATTCATGTTAACCACCAATGGAAACAAATGCAACATTGTTTGCAGCCCTGACATATTATCCCTTGATATGCTACCTCAAGTCCGAAGGTAATATTGAATCTTGAAAATAGCACTTGGTAAAACTCCATGAATTTATTCAGTCCTCTTTCAAAGCCTTCCAAATTAGCACTATGAGCTAATTTTATGATAATCAGTATCACAGGTTAATAATGGGCTGTACTTCCTTTTCTTAATCTTCCAGACAACTTTAGCAAATGACTTTAGTCCTCGTGTTTTGGAAGCAGTGAAAAAGAAATCCCTATCCACTTTCCCCATGCCATAAACCATGTCTTTCTCAATTGTCTTTTAATTTTTTTTTACAAAATAAAGAATCCTAAATGCTCTAGCTTCTTATTATAGCAAAAATGATCTCCCATTTATTTTGGTTGCTGAATTTCTTTCCAGGTGATTTATATCATCTGTAGTGTGGGGATTCCAACTATATACCATATTTCATCTATTAATACAGTATGGATTTTTAGCTCTTTTGTTTTCAGTCCCATTCCTAATGATTCCTAATGTGGAATCTGCTGTATCTTGGCAATTATTTTTTTTCATCACATAAAGAAAAATGATGTTAGCCTTAGTTGGATCCTACCTTATGCAACTTTCCCTGCTCATAGTAAAGGTGAAATACCAATCAGGTTTGACACAATTTGGCCAATTTCTGTGAGTGCAATCAAACTCAGTTTTCCTCTAAAGATTTCGATAATATCTGTTCAAGCTAGAATCTGTAATCGAGAGTCTATCTTGCATTCCACCAACTAGGACATACTTGCAAGTGGTCTGTCACTTGAAAGGAAATTCAAATTCAATTTCTCAAACTGAGAAATTCATAGTTGGATGGAGCTGATCAGACTCTTAAAAGAAGAGAGAAATTTAAAGAACAAGAAACAATATTTAAAGCAGTATATAGATTTAGTGGAAGTAAAGATGGTTTTCAAGGATAGAAAGGTATGGAGAGTTCTATTAAATAGTATTGTTGTAAATTTAAGATTGCGTTAATATTCCCTTTCTCTTATCTCTTGCCTTTAATTTATTTTACTTCTATTCCTTATTCTTTTTTGTGTTGTGTGTAATATTGGAGGCATCTAATTGAAAAATGATGCAGTGAATAGACTAAAATTAGGACTATAAAGTAGTAAGAAATGCTATAGAAATGGTAAGAAGACAAATACACTACCATATACAAATCCCAATGGATTTAAAGAGAGCAGCACACTTCTGTAAAATCTAGGTATAATGGACAATGCCACAAATGAATTGTGACACATGTTCACAAACCTTCTAAACTTCCTCATTGAGGATTTTGCTTCTAAAAGGTATTTTGTTAAGGCAATGATTTAACACAGTGTTAAATGACACTAATTATAACATTTACTTCATGCTGGATGTTTCCATGAGTTCTTACAGGAAATTCAAGAGTGACTGAACCACCTCTATTAAAAATGATATAATTTGATTTCAGTATTTGTATTTCCCACATGAAGTATTGTCTTTTCTTCCCAAATGAAGCCTAAAGTATGGCTGATATCAAGGACCTATTATCTGACATAAACATGTTTTTTAAACAAAAAGCAATGCAAACAACAAAAGGATAAACAATTTATAAATAAAACTGGCATTAATAAGAGTTACCAGTCATATAAAAATTAACATAATGTGATTTAATACAACTATGGTTACCTTATGGACCTACCTACCTACTTTACAACATACTGTGGATTCTTGATCAACCATTTTTATGGATCAAATATTATATTTGTAGATACATCAGAAAAATCATTTTTGATTCCAGATTATAGATGTCACAAAATAATTTCCAGATTTATTTCCTTATCTTTCACGATGCTCCATGTATTTAAAAAAAATACTGTTGATCCTCACAGGTCTCCTTCGTCAATATTCTTCTATATAGTTAGGTTCTTATAAACACGGGCATGGTATTATGGTGGGATACAAGGTGAGAATGGACACAATGGTGATCATTAAGTTAAAGAATTAGAGTCCCAATGGCAATACATAGTTATGGTCTGGTGTAATTAAGGAAGAAAATACTATTAAGTTCATGCATGATGTCTAAAATTATAATTGCTGTATTTGCCACTCATTTGAAACATAATGGAACTTCAAATTAAACATAATTCCTGCTGCTTTTACTACATGTATATCAGAAACATTTGATAAGTGGATTTTCATACATTACTGAACTTCAGCTGATAAACCTGAATAAATTTATCATTTTCAAGATCACACAATGTCCATCATTGATGGAATTTGTTAACAAAATTCAAATTGATCATGCTATAAATATAGCAAATCATTCCAGATTGGGGTACCCTTCAGTATTACTAGTTCCATCCATACACTGGTGGGTTTTTTTTGCTGCATTTTTATGTAATATAAAGTGACCAATATGGATGTGGGGGACCAAATGCAAAATAGTACTTTTATACACGTGGAATGTGAAATTAGATCTGCTCTCAGAATTAACTTCTAAGTGGACCTGGCAATTTAGTCCTAAAGACCTAAACTAAATAGTTTTCATATTTAAATGATTACCGATATTTCACATTTTTCTTTATAAAAACCAAATTATCTCAGGGGATGTAATTATTCTCTCTTCAGAAGGGTGGGGAATTTTTTTTCCAGGTTTGAACTGACTGGATGTCACCCTGTGGGAGTATTCTGTATTTGCTAAAAACAAAGTCAACATGAGTTAACAGGTAATTTTCTAGAAGCAGCCATGATAACATTGAAATGTTCCAGTGGGTGCAGTGATTAGTATCAAAGACATGTTTGTCTGACGAATGGGCTGATAAAAAAAGGTGTGGGTTGCTGAAACTGGGATTAGGGTGTGGTTTTTTTGACAAAGAACATGCTATATGAATTTGAATGTACAGCACAGTAACTGCCTCAGGATCCAGAACAATTCCTATCTGCAAGGGTAACTTCATAATGGGACACATCCACCATCACTCTTCATATAATTTGTTAATTGGAACTCAGGATGAAGAGTAGCTTGTTACTTAAATGTCACTGTCTTCTAATAAGCGTTTTTACAGATAATATGATTGAACTCTACCCAATGCCTATTTAATACAGGAAACAACTTCATGTTAAATCTCACCACAAAGACAACGAAATATAATTGTCTCAGCAAAAGGATGATAATATCAAATGAGCATCCCCTTACTGAACATCTGCCTCCTGTGATCCTATTACAGTATAAGGCTGGAGGATACATGGGCGACCTACAGTTCTTCCACAGCCTCTTTCCAAGTCCAATCTGAATTGTATGTAATCTATTTACAGTTTTTCACCAAATTTCAATACCAGATTGTAAACATTAAAAGTTAAGATGAATCCTTTCCACCTTCAAAATTGAAAGGACAATTTGTTTCTGTGCCCGGTTCCTTCCAATAAAGCACAGTCTAATGTTTGGCAACAGACATTTAAACAACAGGATTGTCTACTGAAAAATATTTTTAGTTTACACAAAAAAATTAGACTATATCTCCTTGGGATGATAGTGCTAGTCACTCACCCATTGTTGCTGGGTTAGGGTTAGGGTTAATGTGTTAGTCTATTATTGTAGACTTATGTGATTCCCCATAACTAAATTCCACATTGATTAGGTTTTCATATGGGATTATTCACCAACACCACCATAGTTAGGTTTTATAAGCTTTTGGACTGCCTTTCATATAATTTACGTTATTTTGTAACGAATAGCAATTCACGGAAAGCATTCATAGAGACTAAAATTGCCTTCTGATAAATACAAGTTTTGATTGACTAAGCTGGATGGTCACCATTTTTTGGTTATATTCAGCACATACTCTCAAAATTCCAAATAGCTCTCAAAGTTTCTACCTTAAAAAATACAGTAGCTATACATGTACATTATATATGTCGGTATTGAGTTCTCCTAGAATTTATTGTAACTTTTTTACCAAGACTGAATGATTCTCACATGCTTTAACATTTTAACTAGATCTAGTGAAAGACAAGATTAAGAACCATGTAGTAGGTTGGCTCCATCATTCCTCTTACATGGTATTTAATCTAACATAACTCTTACATAACCATTAAATATGAGATATATGCAAAAAAAATAGCTTAAGACCTGACCATGGTTCATTTGGAAATGATAAGAGTATCCAGTGCTATTTTACTAGATTCATACATTTATTCAGTGACTGCCCATCTCACCTAAATAATGATGGTTGGCTCACAACAGTTAAAAACAACAGCCAAATAAAACAAGTTATGTATTTATGTATCCCAATTATAAACAGAAACCAGTCTCTGGTTTCAGGCATCATTGGATTGCCTGGCCTTTTGGACTATTTTTCACACAATATGTTTATGCAATGGTCTAATTTCTCTGTAAAATCTAATCATAGCTTTCATTCAGTTCAGAACAAAAATATTGTATTGATTGTGTCTGCAGCAAATAAAGGTATTGTATTTAGATAAAAGCTGAATTTGTTTCTAGGTCAGAGTTGAAGCACTAGAGAACTGATGAGCTGAAATCCCAGGGGTGATGATGATGAAGCTATTTAAATCACCTCAAAGCAGTTTTATGTCACCTTCAAGAGCTATTATTAAGGAGGAAAAATAGAATTCATGTCCTAATTCTCATAGTCCTTATGTTTTTTTAAAGAAGTTTTTCTTCCTCAATACAAGTGAGAGAATTTCTCATTCAAACCAATATCATATGTGTCTGTAATTCATCTATGGTTTCATAAACCTATATTTATGGAACTGTGGACAAATGCTACAGTTATGCATATCTTTTATGCTCCAGTTATATGACATTCACATTGAAACACATGGGAGAATTCCTCTGCTGGACAGAAAAAGGATTCTAAGATCTTTCTTGAAAAATCACACAAAAATAAAAAAGGATCAGTCACTGATCAAAGTCATTTCCAGTGCTCTATAAACCATGGTTTATAAACATGTAGCCTGAATAGAGTCATAATACATTCAGTTATTATTACTACCATAATATGGCTGAGCTACTATGGCAATTCTCTGATGCTTTTATATGTTAAATTTCTTTAGTTTGGATCACAAAGACCGATTTCAAGTCAACTCTCTCCTATGTAGACTCCTTGGGTGACTTTGACCCAGTCAAATGTTTGTCAGCCTAAGTTATTTAGAAGGTGTTTTGAGCAAGAATTGGAAGAGATCAAATATGTCTAGAAGAGAGCTAGTTTGGGGTAACCTTGGGGTAAAACATTGTCTCATTTGAACCAATCAAATAAACAACAGGTACAATTGTTTCTGAAGAGCCAGTTAAGTGTAGTGTAGTGGTTAAGGTGCTAAGTGGAAGGTGCTAAGGTGCAGGGAGTTACAAAACCAGCTGGGTGATCTTCAGATAGTTACTATTGCTCAGCTCTAGGAAGAAGGCAACAGCAAACCAATTCCAAAAAGTCTTGTCAAGAAAACTGCAGAAACCTATCCAGGCAGTTGCCAGGAATCAATGCTGACTCAAAGTCACCTCTCCCCCATTGTTTTTATTATTAATGTTTAATTAAATACTTGATAATTTAATTAATTTAATTTTGAATAGTTACAAGATTACACTTCACAAAGAATGAAAACTCTTTCAAATCAATTCTAACCATGCACACAATATTAGGAACAGAAATGAATAAAAGCAGCAGGAAACATTAAAATATATATTGGTTTGGTAAAAAATGCTAATGTCTAGCATCTAATTGCAGATTATTTTGTAAATTCAGTGAAAAAGGTAAGTGAATGCCTTGGAAAATAAATAATTTAAAACTTTAAAAAAGAAATTAGTTAATGAGTTTTCCCCTGTCTTTGCCTTAAAATTGCTCTTTCTATCAGGTTGACCAGCCAAATTTCTTTCACAGGGAGGGAATGTTTGTAAGCTTTTGAATGCTGGTTTCAAAATGTGAGTAAACCAGTGTGGGAGAACATTGTTTTTAAAGTAATTTATTTAAAATTAGTTCCATAATTTTAACGAGCCATGCAACTAAAACAAGGAAGGCTAATCACATGAGTCTACTATTGAGAGCTAATTAATATCTGCATTTTGCATTCAGTTACAATTTCCAGAGTGACTAAATCATGGTTCAGTCTGAATGTTATGAATGTACTGATAACTGAGATAAGGCAAACTCTGTACAGACAGGACTACAGTTAAAGAACTAATCATAACTGGTAGAAAGTACTTTTGACTATTTTTCAAGGTGAAAATTGTAGATAGTTTTATAACGATTTAAGATGCTTTCACTTACCATATGCAACATGATCTTACTGAATGAGATCAGTTGAAGGAATTATGGGATTGGGAATACATTGTGAGTTTTGTGGACCATAGGCAGTTTTGCTTTCATGGGAAGCACCCTTCATAAAACTAATAGTATTAAAAGTATGCTTCATATGATTTTCAATATTCTCTTGAATATTGAATAAATATAACTGAGCTCTTACTTGGAATTAATGTATATTTATTAGTATTTTGTGTATCTGTATTCTATTTATGTATATATTTTCAAGGCTGAAAGGCAAGGCATGAAATTAAATAGCTCAAATAGCTATTTAATTTTCATTCTTTCTGACTTAAGCAAATTAAAGCATTTTCCTGGATCCTAGATACTGTGCCTATTGTGCCTAATAGAAATGTCAGCCCTGGTTGGAATACTCTCACAGTTAAATGTCCTAACTGTTCAGCATGCCTAAGCAAGAGCAGCTATTCACACATTAATGTTTAATTTCAGAATGTGCAGATCAAATGTTGCAGATGTGATGCCAATAAGAGGAATTAAAGCATGGTAGTGCCCTATGGGTGTGGGAAATTTGTGAATAAGCTCAGGGGAATTTTTAAACTGTACAATTGGTTTTTTTTTATACAAATGACTTTCCTCATTTGAGATAAGTTGTAAACTACAGCATACCAAATACACACAGTATCTCCATCTTGTTGCAATTATTTTTATTGAAATAATCGTGTGTTTTTCATGTTTTAATCATTTTATGAGCTGTTTGTGGTTCATAACATAAATAGTTACAGTATATAATTATTATAAATGCATAAATAAAATTAAAACCCATTTTTCATTGTTCAAGGTTATGTCAACGTAGTTATACCACTCTGATTTAAGAACAATTCCCAAGATCCTAGATCATTCAATTTGTTTAATATGGATTAAAGGCTATTTCACCCAAATAAGTCTTCCCAAACATCAACCTGCACAGTGTTTAACAGAAAGTGGTTTCCATTTAGAAACATTGAAAAGATTTTAAAATGAAGCATTACACTTTGCTCAATTAATAACATGAAAATAATGTTAAATTACAGTGCTTTATAAAAGTACAATAAGGCAAAACAAACTAGGTTTTAATAACATTATTGAGAAAGATCATTATGATGAAAATTAGCATAATATATTGCTCTTATCTCTTTTTTCATAATAATCTAATTCATGATGCATCAGACTCATATTGTATGCAAAGCTAAACAAAACAATTCAGTATGTGTATGTATGATGAGTCTACAAAACACTTTATCAGAGAAAGTTGCCTATCAGTTGATCTAGATATACTATTGGGCAAGCTAGGAAGAAACGTTCTAGTTTCTAGTTTAATGCCACCAGCCTAATGACACTCAACACATTCATCAGGAGTGAAACTGCTTTATCTTGTAAAAACAGGTTGAGCAAACAAAACTTATTAATGGAAACCATTTGATAAGGGCTGCCACAATCACAATTTGCTAGTGCAGTGAAGGGGACTTTGGCATTACCTTAAGCTTGGTAGCAGAAGGAAATATGTCTACCACAATTTGCCAAGTGATGGGCTTTTGTGTCGCAGCCCTTGGGTTTGCGGGCTGTATTGTGGCCACAGCAATGGATCCATGGAGCACCCAGGATTTATACAATAACCCAGTGACATCGTTATTCCTGTATCAAGGCCTTTGGAGGACTTGTGTGAGTCAGAGTTCGGGTCTTACTGAGTGTCGGCCTTATTATACAATTCTTGGGCTTCCAGGTATGGCCAAAGCTACCACAGACATAAAATAAAAGCAAATTCTTTTTGTAATCTGACAAATACAATATTTTAAACAGCTTGCTTATATAAATGGGAATTATATTGACTACAGTAAGTAGATATTTGTACTTGTAAGGGTATTGTCATTACAAAAGTAGCGGATAGAAAATACTAATGTTTAAACCTTATTACTATTACAAAGGAAAAAAATCAAAATTGGTTTAAAGTTGTTAGCTTTCTTTCTGGGCCTGTTTTTTATTTGTTATGTTAAGACTAATTAAATATATACTTATTCATTATCTACTTATCTAAGTAAAAAGCATCCATTTTTTCCCCAGGACAGTCTGATATTTTCCACTATGAAAAAGTAGATTGCTGGCTTTAAAATATTAGAGAATAAAACAATGTCATTTTAATTATTTAAAACTTCTAAATTTTTATCAGAATTTCCCATGGTATTGATATTGTGCCTAACTTATGAGGATATATACTTGACAGAAATTAGATATACACACAGCAGTTATGAAAAAAGAACTTGATCTAACATTTGAGTTTTACAAATACCTTGCACATTATAAAACAACTTTGAGATCGATAAACTTTTAGAAAAAGTTCAATGAAACACATCTATTAATATGTTAAAAGTTTTGTTTTGTTTGGCATGTTTTTTTCTTCCAATGGGCACACATCTTTTTGTTCTTTTTTATTGTTCTAGATTTTTATAGTATAAAGTACTGTCAGCCAATGATACTCATTAAGTATGTATTTAAATATATGGTGTTAGGAATTTGAACTTGAGATTTAAATTACAAATCTAATTTACGGAAAATCTTCTAATGGTCTTATTTAAGTGCTAATATAATCAGTAAAACCATGATTTGGTTTTAGTGTAGTATGATACATTTTTTCATATTACTAAATGTTTTTATTTATTTATTATTTTTCTGGATGTGCTTGTTTCATAATCAGAAAAATATTGTATACTTGGAATCATTGGATAGGAGTATGATGAATAAAGTTCTGAGCAAGACTGAAATGCTATTAATCTTAATGTTAGTGATTTAATTTACTAACAAACGTTGTATACACTCCTTTTTTCAAATAATTTTTGAGATTTGATAGGTTAGTTTTGCAGTAAACATTTCTATAAACAATAATTCTGAAATTCATCACAGCCCTATTTATTGAAAAGGATACAAACCCCACAATATATTACATTTTGGTATCACAAAATGAGTTTAGAAGTGGCACAGAAGGAATATCAATATATGCAGGAATGAAAGTCTACATCATTTTGGTTCCAAGTATACTTCTAAATTATAATTATCAAACAACTACATAATCTGTATAAAATATAGTTTATTTCTTATGTATTCCATGTAAAAGTAACCATGTAAAAAGTAACAACTTTAATCAGTTGTTTACAATAATCTTACAATACTTATTATAATAATTATTAAAAGAAAATAAACTATTGTATTACCATAGACATTGAGAAATTAGAAGTTATCTGTAGCAAATGAGTGATATATGTTTTCTTTGTGTCTTGGGAGAAAGGACAAATAAATTAATAATGAAGATCTTTTATAACAGGAACAGCAGGAATAATATGAATTCTTGATAAATATACCTTCCAGATTTACTAGAGTCGTCATTTCAACATTTCAAACCTTTGAAAATTTAACTCTGGCCTTCTATTAATTTTAAACTTTGAATTATTGCTGAAGCAATAGGAAAGAAGAAAGGAAATCAACCCAAACTGAACTAAATTCTGTCCATAACAAACAATTTACACAATATAATTTTGAAAAAATAGCACATAAACATGCGACTCATCTAGTGATTAACAAAATATGCCATCAAACATTTAGTTATTGTTTGGAGATATTTTATTTCTGAATTTACAGTACATGTCTTTATAGAAGTAGGATCCAATGCTTGTAATGAGATTTCCCCCTCAATTAAGTATATGCAGGACTATAGTATGGCAGAACAGTCAAAAATTGAATTAGAAGAGAAGCAAAACAGTAGATTTTTTGCTTCTTTTCCAGTGTATGGAAGCAATAGGCCAGAACATGCTTTTTACCTGGCAGATATATTTCGAGCTTTCATATTAGCAGTAATGGTACAAAAACTGAAAACTTGTGAGGTATGTACCCCTGATTTTTATGCCCGAAAGAGACAGGGGTTTTACAAATTAGAGACGAATGGCAGGATTTCCAAGGCCAGGAAAAGAACAGCTAAATACCTGTTAAATTGAAAATGCAGAAGGAAGATTTACTGGATTTATATCTGTACAGGTTTTCTACGTGCTTGCTAGATGCAGAACATTTTCATTTGAGAACTGTACTGGTTACTAATTGGCTTCAGTAGAATTCAAAGGATTGGTTGTTGCCTTTATAGCACTTCAGGTTCCAGCCCTGGATGACTGAAATATTAAGACAAATATAACATTATATAAATGATCATTCAATCACCAAATAATGTGTTTTTTTGGAGGAGAAAAGCATTGTAAGGCTGATGTGAATATAAGACTCCGAATATGGTTATGCCAGGTTTCTACAAGTTGGAAAAGAACAATAACAAAATTCAAGGGACATTTCATGGTCCAGGTGCTACATGCAAACATAGAACTGATAAGAGACACACGTACAGGTTTACAATCTAACTCTTGTTCTACCAAGAAAAATGGATACACATGAAAAGCGGTTATGAATGTGAACTTTTTTTGAAAAAGACTTGGCATTTGCTTCATAAGTCGAGTTATTTACTTCTTTCCTGTGGATATTTTATACCAGCTTTGCCTAAATTTCAACCTAGATCAACATCTAGTTGCTGGCTATCATGTCTATGGCAGATATTTCCAGGAAATCAATATTCAGATACTTCTAGATACAGAAGTCTCTTGTGTGTGCTTTTTTTAATTAAAAAAAACATGACTTTTGACATGTTTATTCTTTTGTACCTTTTTTGGTGTACTCCATCCAGAGATACTTTTTGTGAGACGGGGAGCCATATAAATTTGATAATTAAATAAACAAACCCTTTGCCAGATAGTTCAATTCTGATTGTCAGCGTAGCAGCAGCTGGCATTTATTCAAAAAGGCCCCTGAAGTTTATAATAGTTTTCCTGAATTTAGCTACTCCTTTTTTCTTGAAACCCCTCAATATTAATGTCCATTTAGCAAAATGATCATTCAGCTTTCTCTCCAATATTTCCTACCAGTCCTGAGTCTATGGTGAAAGAACTGTGGCTGAGACCCCCAGATTACTGCATTGTTATATACAGAGTTATGAGCAATGTTTTTATGTATTCATTCACTTGAGACATTTTTTTCCATGTTTCCTCTATTTTTTCCTCTTTTTGACAGCGATGCTCCAAGCTGTAAGAGCACTGATGATTGTGGGCATTGTGCTGGGTGCTTTTGGTCTCCTGGTGGCTACTTTTTCTCTGAAATGTTTACGGATGGGCAGCATGGAAGACTCTTCAAAGGCAAGCATGACTTTGGCTGCGGGAGTCATGTGCATTGTATCTGGTGAGTTAGAGTTTATATAGATGCCATCTATTTTTAAAGAGATGTTTGAAATTAAAAGGTGGAGAACATTTTAAAAAGTTACAAGTGTCAAGAACTGTTAGTTGGCCACATCCCCACCACTTTCCAATCACTAAAAATTGCATAAGGTTCTGATAAACATACGTTAGCAGGTTACCTTTCTCATATCCAGTTCAAACAGGCTTTTATAGCTTTAGTAATGAACCAGTGATGGGTCTTATAAAAGTCAGTATAAGAAGATCATATCTGAGACACATTCTCATATTTGAGGCTGAAGAGAATTGCAATGAAGGGGATTTTGTGTGAAAAGATCATCACATGTACGGTCCTCCCCATTCACCTACCAACTCTGACCAAGCCACCACCATCTCACACTCCATTCACTCCTAGCCCATTGTCAGATGCAAATTTCAGGGCGGGGGGGGGGAGATGATTGTTGCCTGCTATTTCATATATTATTGCTTATCATATTTATAATGATTCCAATCGATTTCACAATTTGCATGCTGTTTAAAATTATTTATTGAGAATAAAACTAATAAATTATTTCTGCAGGACATTCATATTGTCATGAAATAGAACTCCACTGGATATTCTAAGTGCAGTACAATATCAGAGGATGTAACGGTTGGAAGGGACTTTGAAATTCATCTAGTTCAATCCCCTGCTGAGTACAGGATTCCATTATTATGCGTGCCAAGAATGGTCTGAAAACCAGTCCGAATCTACTTCAATAACTCTTCATTCACTATTGAACAGCTTCTCAGGAAATAAGATGTCCTGATGTCCAGGCCAAATTTACTTTTTTAATGCAAGTGCATTGTTTCTTTTTTTCCCTTTTAAAAAAAGTGGACTTGCATTAAATGTACAATTTTGTTCATCTTGTGCATGATGGACCTTCAGTATTTGGAGACTGAATGTTTTCTTGAATTCTTCTTAGTTGATACCTCTGAATACACTCCAGTTGTCAATTTCCTTCCTAAAATGTGGCACCCCATACTGGATGATATATTTTAGGTCCAGTTTGACCAACACAGATCAGAGAGGAACAATAATTTAATGTTTGGTTTCTGGAAAAACTCTGGGTAATGGTACTGATGTGATTCAAGGACACCTGCATTTGCTCCTATGTAGTACTTCAATGTATATATATAATTAGGAATCTAGTGAACCAAGCATCTTTTCATTCACTTGTGTTGTAAACTGAAACAAGGTGTTCTTTGCTGGATTGGATCTACAGTTTGTCTATAAATCAGTACCTAATTCAGCAATGGATAAGGAAAAGCTCCTGGGATTCCCATAAACAGCATGAAGATAATTTATCACTGTTCCTTCCTAGCAATAGATGATCATGGTTTGAGGATAGGCTGTAGGACTCATAGCAATGATATTCTTGGTGATGCAGCAGTTAGAGAGCTTGTAATTAGCACCAGCTGCCTGCAATTTAGCAAGTTCAAATCTCACCAGGCTCAAGGTCGACTCAGCCTTCCATCCTCTCAAGGTAGGTAAAATGAGAACCCAGATTGTTGGGGGCAATATGCTGACATTGTAAACTGCTTCGAGAGGGTTGCAAGCCCTGATAGGTAGTATATAAATACAGTGCTATTGCTATATTCTTAAACTTCATGAACATTACAGTGAAGTAAACTTATTAAAAATAAATTGTGTTAGCATATTTCCTGAGAAATAGAGCTTAAATCTGGTAAGTGGAGGTAAAAAAAAAACCTACCCCAGTTGCATGATCATAATATTGACCTGTTGTAATTACATAGTAAATAAAAAAAGTTTTTAAAGTTTTGATAAACTACAGACTCATTGGGTCTGATACTAAGAATCTCTGTTCTTTTTTGATAGGTATCTGTGCTATCTGTGGAGTATCTGTTTTTGCCAACATGCTTGTCACAGACTTCTGGATGTCAACAACTAATATGTACCAGCCAGGAATGATGCAGTCACTTCAAGTAAGGTAATTTCAGCCCACAGTGCTTAGAAGGAGAATATTGCTGCTGTTTTCCTAATATCAGCACTGAAATAGTAAGCTTATTTTTAATAATCTTTTCGCTCTCCATGTAATGGGCTGTGAGAATAACCTCGAGGAATAGGAGGAAGAGCTGCAATCAGGACTATAATCTGATAAATGAAATTTCCAAAGCTAAATTATAATTCATCTACTAAGCCCTGGCTTTTTCCCCAGGCATTTGGACCCAGACTTGTCAAGGCAGTGCTTTTTGATCATCATTTTATATTTTATATATTGAGTTTTTATTAACATTCCATGGTTACTTTTTTTCTCTTATATGTTGCCCAGAGTCAGTGCTTGAGTTCGGAAGCCATATATATCAAATAAATAAATCCCATTAACATCATTAATATATGTAATATTTTTTCTATCCTCTCATGTTAGAAATTATAATTTGGTAGCATTTGGGGAGAGAGTTTCTGGGAATCGCATCCAAGTTAATCAGGAGCTGCATACCATGGAATGGGCAGGGAGACTGCTTTAGTTCTATTGCAGCTAGTAGGGCAAAGTAGACAACACAGATTTAAGCCCATCTGATTTCAGTGAAATTAATCCAGAACGAATTTAATCTGGCCCAGTTTGTTCAGAAAATTAAGTCCACCCTTGTCTCTTCTTTTTGCAGATACACATTCGGTAATGCTCTCTTTGTGGGATGGGTTGCTGGAGGCCTGGCCTTTGTGGGAGGCATTATGATGTGTGTTGCTTGTCGAGGACTTGTACCCGAGGAGACCCAGTGAGTGCCTATTCTTATATGTGAACAATGTTGTATGGTGAAGGACTATGAAAGATTCTTTTCAGTTATTCTACCTTTAAAAAAAAATTATGAGCCACTTCTACAGAGAGATGAGAAAAAGTAGTTGTCAGTAACAACAATCAACAAACAACAAAATCAGAAGCAGGAGATAATCAAAACAGTACTTAAATGACAGTTCTGGAAAAAAAATACAGCATATGAATTTGTTTCAGTATTAGCTGTTTGTATATTACCGTTTCTCTTCTAGTTGACTTCTTTAGTAAATATCCAATAAAGGCCAACTTTTATATTAAAAAAGTATATCTCTATGTAGCATAGTGGTGGTTATTAGTACTAGTATGAAGTACTAATAGAAATACTAGTAATTCAAACTCCTAGAAAGTCACATGTAATGTGGGGAAAATAATAGGTTATTAATATGTTTTCAAATGTAATTCAAGGCAAATAACCCACTCTATTGCTGAATTATGAGTTTGCTTATAGAAATGAAGTTTTAGGCAGGCAAATTTCTCCCACAATGATATCACAATAAGACCAGATCTTTAGTGATGAAACTTGATTTTATGTGGTTAAGCCACCTATTCCCTGTAAAGTCTGCAAAGCTCCAAAGAGACATTCTCCCCCATTTTCCAGTTGATTATCTATCATTTTGATGTGTAGAACATTTTGTTATTTTCATTATTATTTTATTTCATTTCCATGTAATGCTCGGAGCAATGTTATGTTGGGAAAATGTGAGAAAATTAAAGTAGTGAGTAGTTACTTGGCAATGGTATTGTTGCCCAAGCCCGTGAACAAGGATGGGACAAATTGTGATTTAGTGTGGAGTCTCTGAGTTGGCTGGAGATGATTGTTTGACTAGTTTTAAATAGGTGCACAATACTGACATAGTTTTAATTCACTGTGATTGAGAGAGTCTAATGGTAAGTAAGAAAGACCTTGGGAGACTGGGCAAAGAGATGCTGCCAAGGAATGGGCAGATAAGACACAGTTTAGTTCCATGGTGTCAAACCTATGGCATGTGTGCCCACAACGGCACGTGGAGCCACGTCAGCTGGCATGCCGGCCGTCGCCCTGCCCCACCCCCTCCCACACATGCGCACGTGCGTTTTAGCTCAAAAAAAGCACAAAAACCAGCTGTTTTTGTCATGCGCCCCCACACCCCTGCACGCATGCACGTCCCCTGCTCGTTTTTAGTTCAAAAAACGCACAAAAACCAGCTGTTTTTTGTGCATTTTTGAGCTAAAAATGGGTGTGCACGCATGCGCAGAGGGAGGCCCGCATTGCATTGTGGGTGGGGGGCGTGCAGGAGTGATTTTGGTACTCGAACCTAAAAAGGTTCGACACCACTGGTTTAGCTTGTAACTGGATAGTGGGTGGGGCAAGACACTCATAAGAGACCCTACCTAGTTTCCTTGCTCTAAAGGAGATGGGCAGACAGAAATGTACTTTCAGATATGCAAGATTCTGTCAAGGTAGTTAGCAATAAAGTAGAATTAGATCATCTGGTTGTGATTCCTATATGATTTATCCTGGGAGGCCAACAGAGGGCCATTATATTAGTTATGTAGACACTGGATATTTATAAGGTGTAGAGAACTATATTGAAAAGAACAGTGCAGATAAGTCCGTTACCTCCCACTTCCACTAAATGACACATTGATTTATTTTTCTTTCAGTTACAAGGCAGTTTCCTACAAGTCTGCTGGGTATAAATCTGGAGCCGCTTATGAAACCAAGAAGACTCCAGTAATGGATAATAATACTGTCAAAAGTGATGAAGGAAGACGTTCCTACCCTTCAAAATATGACTATGTATAGAAATTGTCCTGTTATTATATGGTTCCACACTCTACTTGTTAAAACTTTAGCTTTAATCCAAACTAGGTGAAGTGTTAATGGCATGTCTCATCTCTCTTTGAATTATTCTTAGGTTTGCCCTTATGATGCTGGAAATCTCTTCTCCAGTTATTAATGTTTGCTTTACAATTGTAAATATCATGGTAAGCTTGAAATGAACTAATTATTCCCCCCCCCCCGCAAATAATTGCTTACTTTTCAAAGAGAGTTAAAAACACTCCATTGCCCATTTACTATATTTTAAATAGGTGTAACTATATAGTAAAAAAAATGGAACATCATTGCAGTTTACAATATCAAATCCATTTCAGTTTATGCTTTGAGACTTTACAGCAGTGTTTTTCGAAGTTTTTTTAAATATATGTTTTATTAATACATTTTCTTTTTATATCACATAAAAATTCCATAGCTATCTGAACAGCTTGTTGTCTGGACACAATTAGTTTTAAGTAGAAATGCAATATTAATCAACATTAATCATAATAATAAGCATAATAAACATATCAGTAATAATTGCAAAACAGTAATACAATTAGTTTTTATCCATCTTACAAAATTTTCAATACAAAAGTTTTTATTATCTTTTAGATCCTATTAGATTCTAATCTCTGATTCTGTTAGTTAAACATTGATAAAAAAAAGTCCCATGTCAAAGTTTTAAAGTTTTGGGAACTTTAAGATGTAAGGACCAACTCACAGAATTCTCATGCTGGTTAAGGAATTCTAGGTGTTGAAGTCCACGTATTTTAAAGTTCCCAAGTTTGAAAAACACTTTACAGTTTTGGACATATTTTGATAAACTACTTGAACATTTCCCTAAATCATTCAAAATTCAATCCAAGTTAAGAAAATTATTTTATTTTAATTTCTACAAATAATATGTAACATTAGAATTAATTAGGATGAACATGAAGTAGGATTAATTGCTAAAACAAATACCATTTCAGCAGATACTATGTCCTAGTGTGTTTTCTTCTTATTTCATTCACTCTTTAAAAAATACTGATAATAATAAAAATATGTCGATTATTGTAGTTTGCTTATAGCAAATGTTTCCTTTATTTTTGAATACACTTTCAGTCATGGCACATCTTGTATGATGCAATTATCTTATCATTCTTACACTTCAATCTTGAATATTATACTGACAAAATAAATTTGCAACATCAGTATCACATATTGTCTTGAAAGTGCATTATTAAGGTAACATTGGTCTGCACCATCTTATCTTCTTGTTTAGGATGCTATAGATGGAGAACAGCAAACTCAGAAATTAGATCATTTTTTATCTCCTGCTAGAGTTGTACCATTTTGGATATGTGTGTGTGTGTTATTTTTTTTTTACTAAATTTCTCTTTTGAATTAAATTGCAAATGTTTATAATCAGCAGAAACTTTAAAGAAACCTAGAGACTTATATTGATGCTTATATTTTCCAGTGCAGTTTTCCTTTTCTACACAATTTTGGAGGCATTTTTAATAGAATGTATTTTGTGAGTTTTCCCCCCTAATATACACCTTTTAACATTGTTTTATATTACTTAATTTTAAAACTCGATTAAGTGTTCATATGTTTTTTCTTTCTTTCTGAGGGTTCAAGATACGTATAATCATTCAGACATTCTGATGGGCCATATTTCTCAGTCATTTCTAATGATTATTAACTTTCTTCCAAAGCTAGTAGTTTTCAGTATAACAGAATAAAAATGCAGGTCAAATATAAAAACAAAATAATTAAAATAAATCTTTTGAGTCAGTGAGTGGTTTAACAGGTGTGGAATTGTAACCTAGTTAAAATTCTTTTCATAGATGTTATCTTAATAGTTATTAATTTGACAAATGTTAATGCTACTGTTTTGCTTTCCAATTCCTATTAATGAAAAAACTTCATTATTGCCATTATTCCAAAAATATTAACTGCCATCGGTTGTGTTTAAAATAAATACTTTGTCTGAAATTGTACAGTTGTTATTTTCATAATACAAAGCAAATTTTACAGTATTTTCCATAAGAAGTTAGAAATCTGAGTGTCCAACATCTATTCCATTGCACTGATTTTTGATGTGAGAGAGGTCTACAGTATGTGACTCCATAGAAGTTACATGATATTCAAGCTTGTCAAAGGAGAACAAGGCAAGTGAATCCTTGATGGCCACAAAAGCTTCAGGAAGAAAGAATAGTACTGTTAAGTTCTCTGTTGAAACTTTGGACTGAAGGAATAAAACATTTTCCATAACCCATGGATTATCCAACACAAATCATATATTATAGTAGAAAATATAGGCATACTTTTTGAACTACTCTTTTAGTATCTATTAATTAATGTAACAGCCTTTTAACATACATTAATTAATGTAACACCGTTTCTTCTTCCTGCATCTTGTATAGCTAGTGTAACTGCTATTTTAGTTTCACTTTCTCTTACTCTTAGCTTACTGCATTAGATAAAGCAGAAATCATGGTTTGTTTCAAATTATCCAATTAATTTCAAAGCAATCCAACTTCATCAGTTATAAAATTGAGTTAATTAGTTTATTTTGTTTTGAACCATGATAGCTGATCCTTATAAAAGAATAAGGACAAATTGGAAAAATAGGTCCACTTGGTAGTCTATTATGTAACCATCTAGGGAGGCATGGTCACACTCATTCCAACCCATACCTTATGTAATGGTTTAGCGTTATATAATTTGTTGTTAATCTATGCTGGCTCTTTAGTCAAGTGACCTACACTGACACGATCTGCTGTTATTCTATGAATATATCTCATATCGACTTATTTTCACAAAATTGATTATATAGGTCACTTTGTATGTTCAAAATATTGAATGTTTGTTTATTAAATTACTTTAAGAGTTTATATTAGTGTTCCTTCTTTCTGGGTTACAACAACCAGCACTTTTTTGTGTGTCTGTGTGAATGTGACTGTTGTTATAGTCATGCATTTTCTACTCCAGTAGAAAGGGAAGGAAATGAACTTTTGTTCTTCATGTCTTGTATTGAAATTACTATAAAGTTCTTTACACAATGCAAATAATGAGACTCCAAGTATTGACATTCATTGTTTATCCGAGTGCATTTGGTAGTATCAATAAAAAAAAATGAGGATTCTTGATCCCATAAGAAAACAAATATGTTGATAACAGTAGAAATATGATTTTCCAAGCTTTGGTTTTTCTAGACTTTATCTGAAGCAGCTGAAACAATTTCAAGTTGAACAATAGGAACGCTTCTCCTGCATCTTGACATACAGTAATAACCCTTTAAAATACTGTACCCGTACCTCACTGTTTCCCCCTCCATTTAGGCAGCTCTAAATAGCAGCCTACTGAGAATCTGAGCACTCAGCCAGTTACAGTATGCACGGTGCTACCAATATCACTAGGATGTTACAAAAGAGATAACACATGCTTACATTTTTTGTCTGCAGCACTACAGAATTACCATGGCACCATTTGAGATAATCTCAGACACACTTGCTAGGTGCCAATAATAATCTCAATTCTGAGAAGCCTGTCAATTTCCGCTTCTTAAATGTTACTAAAACACTTTCCAACAATTAAGTGGAACCTCCAGCTTGTCTAGTCTTTCCTTTCCTTTCCTTTCCTTTCCTTTCCTTTCCTTTCCTTTCCTTTCCTTTCCTTTCCTTTCCTTTCCTT
>JANHJO010003121.1:91413-102381 GCA_032468235.1 Pseudoxyrhopus heterurus
GATGGAGTCACTGAAGCAGTCGGTGCGAGCTTAAATGGACTCCGGGGGATGGTAGAGGACAGGAAGGCCTGGAAGAAAGTTGTCCATGGGGTTGCAATGGGTCGGACACGACTTCACAACTACCAACCAACCAATATATTCGCATGTGTATATTTTGGAGCTAGATTTTTACCTAATATGACTACTTGAATAAGTTCCTGAAATTTTGGTGGCAAGATTTTTCAGAAGTGGTTTGCTACTGCCTCCTTCCTAGATCGAGAATGACTAATCCAGAGTCAACCGCTGACTTCATTCCTAAACTGGAACTAGAACTCATGGTTTCCCAGTTTCTAGGCTGATGCCTGCACCAAACTGGCTGCATTGTGTACTGGGGTCACAGATCCCAACTTCTTAACTGGCAATGACGTTTTTGGCTGGGATTCTTGAGATTACAGGAACAAGTTATGGAAAGATACAGGCTTACAAAGACATCCGAAATAAGAATTTTTTTTATAAAAACAGATTGGAAATGGTCAAATACTTGCTGTGATGTTTTCCCTTGCATAGAACTGCAAAGCCATACAGGTTGCCTGTTTTTTTTTTTCACGGCATACCTAAGTGGCTAAAAAGCACCACCTTGTGGCAAGATCGAAATCTTATTTTGCTTCCAATATGTATAAAATATTATTTAATGATACTTTATTTGAAATTGGTTCATACTATACTTTATTCTTTTTGTAGCCATTTCATATTTAGTTTTGTTTCCAGGTAGATGCTTGTTTTGTATTTTGCTAGTTTGAGGAACTGTTTGAAAATAAATTCTACTTGGTATTTGCCAGAATCATAAAGCTATTTCAAAATATATTGTATAAAATCTTATCCCCTCTTCTTTTAAAAGAATAATTTTTTTACATTTCCTCTATTATATATGATATATATGTAGAACTGCCATTTAACAGAAGGTTGTAGACTTGTTTTTCAGAAGTTATGTTTCTTCTCTACAATTAAAAATGCCATTATCTTCAGTATTTTTAAAAAAATGAAAATGGAATAACATTCCAATGTCTACAGTTGGTCATGATTATAAAATTATTTTTTATCCAATTTCTCCTTTCATAGTACTGTTGTAAAGCTTAGGATTCCCAACCGTTTCTTTGCAGCAAAGGATGAAAATTTTAAAGAGCTAGTTGGGACAACACCCTTCAAGTTTCTGGGTTCTCAACCAGCAGAAGTTAATAGTGATAGAAAGAAAAGTCATGCTGGGATTGTCTATTCCAGCCTCTCTCAACTTCCTGCCTTTCAGGAGGCTACAATAATTCCTAGTTGTGTCACTTTTATGAATTCCAATCACAGCATATCAGAAAAATAAAAATCAGCTGGCCTTCAGAATACAGGACACACGCAGGTCTTACTTAGACAAAGAAACAAGAGACAAAAAACAAACAAACAAAAATTGCCCCCCCTCAAAATATCTCCAGATATTTTACAGGACTTAGGAGCCCTTTTACTTTGTATTCTACTCCCTCATTTTACTTATGACATAACACATATGCATAGAAAACTATTGATGATACAAATATAGCTTTAATCTTTCATATAAATATGTTTCTGCAATTGAATGAGTACACAAAGATACGCTAGAACAGTTTATGCAGCACTTTGTATACATTTTGTATTAATATTATAATCCAAACATTACCTCATCATGAAAACTGCTAAATCCATTCAGTAATTTATTTTGTGATAGGATGAAATCAGAAATCTACCAGATATACAAATAACTTGTAATTTTTCATCCTGCCTTTCTGCATTAGAAATATTCCAAAAATCTCTGTACCTAATTTTACATTAGGAAAAAAAGCAAACATAGTAGAATGATAGATGATATCTATCTTTCTTTCGCAGAAACACTGTCTGATGTTTTACAGTTTTAAGAATTTATAAATATTATTTATAAATATTCACTTACAAAGCGCTGTGATTAAAAAATATTAGAATCTCTTTAGGGAACAGTCATGATCTCATTTTCTCTTCCCCCCCCCAAAAAAGATAAATTGTCATATGCATAACATATTCAGTATTTCACGTCATAGCATGAACATTTTTGATTTACACTACAGTATTTTACACTCATTTTTACTATTTCAAGTATAGCCACCGAACATTTTCTGAACATTTTTAGGTGCAATTTTATTTTTCCCCATTTTTTTCAGTTCAGTAATTTTGAGAAATCTAGTTATGCTTAAAATTATGTATTCTTTGTTTTGAGCAAATTTTTGTAACATTGACCTTACTAAGGAAAAAGCATACTAAGGATGGGAGAAAACAGAATCGAGCAAAAGTTTTATTTTTCCCACTTTCAATTTAAACACATGTATGGGATGGCATATTCACTCTTATTCCTTTGGGAGTTCTATATGCTTTGCATTAGGGGGGGAAACCCTTTTCTTGTTGCAAATATCATTTGCAAAGTCTCAAGAAAAACATTGCATGTTTCTTCAGACATGGTGCCATCAAGTGGCAATTGCCAGCAACTTTTCAGTTTCAAATATATTTTCTAGAGCTCCTCAAATTAAGTTAAATTTATGAGCAAGCTTGACCACATTGAAGGGTCCACATTTTAAAAAGAATAGGGTCCAGAAAAATATCTGCACAAGTGGGGACCCCTGAAAAACTTAATGTTCAGATCAGCCTGACTTATTCAAGCCAGAAGACATCTCATTCCATAATTTTCTATGAATGGAGATTTGTCAGGATAGCAAAAAGTCCAGAATCAGTAGAGAAGCATTTGTTTGCTTGCTGAATAATGAGATTAGCATCTTTTTGGGATGAAGGAGAAGGCAGGGAAAAACAATTACATTGCAACAATTGCCCAGGAATGATCATAATCAGATAAGATGACATAAACCTCCCACTGTCTTCCCTGGGATAATAAGAGGCTTCTGTAGATATTATATTACCGCTCAGCATTCATTTCACATCATGGACGACTTATGCATCATTGAAAACCAATGTAACTATAAGTCAATTCCTATTAGTAGTGGTTTAGGAGAACAATACTTAAGAAAGGTGGTTCATCCTTATTTTGCTTGAAAAAGCATACTGCATTTCTGTATGTTTATAAAACATATAAAAAATTTAATTTTTAACATTTATATGGCTGTTCATCTTAAATGGATAATCCTATATACCTCACAACAAACCCCAGAAAATATTTTTTTAAAAAAAATCTACAAACAACCATAATACATCAACCAAGGTATCATAATAAAACTGCCAAAAGAACTGCACCTACAATATATTGGGTGCAACAAACATCTCATCCAGTTTCTGGTGGAAGAGCTAGGTCTTCAGAGCATTTAGAAGGCTAAGAAGGTTGGGGCTTTCTGAATCAGGGAGTAGTTGTTCCAATGGAACAGAGAAGGCACATCTTCTAGGGTCCAGGGCGATCTGGATTGTGCTCACCTTGTCAGATCTGGGCAATTGCAATCCTTGGAAAGTTGTGATCCTACAAATAACCTTTCCCTGTACCATGCAAGACTTTAAAGATGAAAAAAACCTGAAAAAATATGGCCAGGCAATGAAATTTGGGCAACAATAATGTAATTTGGGCAAACCTTGGTACACCCAAAATAGTATGCACTGCTGCATTCTGGGCATATTAAAAGCTTGAGTGTTTTTCAAGGGCATCCCTATGTGGAGTGCATGGCATTAATCCAACTGGGAAATGGACTATGGGATGAATGTATCATATCCCACGCTTCCTCCTAATGCTGAAGATAGCAACCACAACATTCTCATCTTTATTTATCTTCTCAACAACCATCGTGTGTGTTAAATTGGACTTAAGAGCCAGGGGTGGCCTAAAGTCACTGTGAGCTCTCATGACTGAGGATAGACCTGATCTCTGGATCCCTCCAATCCTATTCCAACTGCTTAACTATTATTCTTAAGTGCTTATCATTAATTTCCAACATTTTAAATTGTGGTCCATGAATCATGGTTTGTGATATTGTCAACCCTTCAAGATAGGAAAGTTATGAAACATGAGCAATATGGATTCCAGGAATGCTCAGTATTGTTGTAGGGTAGAATAACAGAATCTTGAAAGCCACTCAGATTTTTTTCTCTCTGTCGCACCTTGCATCAAACAAAATTGAGGAGGGGTGTATTTTGAATTTTCATTTTCTGAAAACTTTTTTCTTCTGCTTTAATGATTTATTGTACTCTTCCCCTGTCCCAAGGTCAGATCTATATTATTTCACAGATATACTTACTTATTTCTGAAATACTTTTAGCATTTTCAATGTGATTCTACCTAAATATAATAGAAAAATACTTTGAAAAAGCTAGAAGTATTTCAGAATTAAATAAGTAGTCTGCACTTCATAATTACTGTACACTGAAGTACAATCAAGTTAAGAATGAAACTGAAGGCTGATGGAATACAAAATGTTTGAAGCCTCTCCATTTGATTTATTTTTACCGCTATTCACAAACTTATCAAAAAGAGAAAGAAGTTGCACCCATCACAGTATTAGAAAGAAAAAATGGTCTAATTGCATAAACAATTCAGAATTTTTTCAGAAATATTTTTTTCCAAAGTAGATGATGTATCATAGCACAATGTAGCAAAAGCCTTTTTTTCCCATAAGAAGTGGACCACAAGAATTATAGCAATAGCAATAGCACTGTATTTATATACCGCCTATCAGGGCTTGAAACCCTCTCTAGTGGTTTACAATGTCAGCATATTGCCCCCAACAATCTGGGTACTCATTTTACCTACCTCGAAAGGATGGAAGGCTGAGTCAACCTTGAGCCTGGTGAACTTGCTAAACTGCAGGCAGCTGGTGCGAATTACAAGCTCTCTAACCGCTGCGCAACCTCTTTCCCTCTTGTAGTAACTTAAATTCACTTAGAGCATCAGTAAAAGGTGTATAAACCTCATTACAGCCCACAAATGAGGCTATGATGCCATGGCTGCTGTCTGATTCAGCCTTACATCGATTGCTGCATTTATATACTGTGCTAAGGTATGTTTTGTTTTAATAATATAACGCTAAATCATATCCCATGGTACATGAAGGCTGGGTTCACATACTACACTAAGTCAGACCCAAATGCACAACATTATAGCTGTGCATGATATAAGAATCAGGCTTGTGTCTTCTGGACAAAATTTAATTTATAATGTCATGTCAAGATTGACTTTCAGCAAAAGAACAAATCAGTCTAGGAGCACTAGAAGAACTCATGTTAATTAAATGTTTGCTTTGAAACTATGTACAGAACCTAAAACCTAGAACGGGATTCTTTTGGTATTTGATGTTTTTGTTCTTTCTTTGTGATTATCAAATTTAACCTGATTTCTCTGTCATGGATGTTCTTCTATCTCAACTGGGTTCTGTACTCATCTACCCATGGGAATCACCATGCCCCAGCCTTTGTGCTGCTGGAAGTCCAGATACTGGTGCCCCTCAATCCAGTGGAGCCCGCACTAACTTTTGCCCCTTGTGGCTTCTTTATCTTAGTTTCGGGTTCCAGGTGTTGGCTGATTTCTTCCAAGGAAGAAATCTCCAAATCACTGTCCTCCTCATAGGCAAACTACATCAGGAAGAAAAGAGAAGACAAAGAGAGAACAAGTGATGAAAACTTGCAAAGATTGGATGCACCAAGAAACGCATGAATGATTTGATACTTGTGAATAAAAATATTTAGATTTTATGTTTCACTGAATTTTATAAAACATAGATTTAGAAATATATGCATTTAAACAGAACATTTTCACTAAGGTGAGCATTTGTAAAAACTTGATAAAATATATATTAATATTTATTTCTAAATACTATTTCTAAGGAATTTTTATGCTGTTAGACATTGTACATGAATGTCTAAATAAGAATGACTTATCAATGAATTCATACAACATTCACCAATTTAGGCAGGCTTTCATACAGGGGTAGACAACTTTTAGTTCCAAGTCCCTTTCTTGTAGCCCCTTGAAGCACTTCAAAATTTACCAAGCTTCCCATGATGTTGAAGTGGAAAATAAATGAAACTGAATTGTAAGCCTATAGGCCTAAACGAAGTCATTTTCCCCAGCCCCTGGATGAAAACCACTGGTCAGCTTTAGTGTCTACTATGGTCCTAACATTTCATATTATTTCCCTCCTCATGTTGTTACTGGCCCTTCAGGTAAAAACTAAAAATAACTTGTCTCTAGCTATTAAAAGTATCTACTTTTGATTAATTGATCACATGCCAGTAAGTCATTGCTGACTCTTAACAACCACATAGATAAATCTTCTCCATGTCTACCTTGCCTTGCATATTCACAAATTATTTGCAGCAGCTCTTCTCTTTCTGATGCTCTCTATCTGTGCTGGCAATCTAAGGAGTCTTAGGTCTTAGAAATCCATAAGTTGTATTTCCAGTGTTATGGAGGGCACTAGATGTATGTTATTTAGTGTATGTGTGTTTATAAATAATAATGTCACAGAAAACAAATATGGATTCTAGAGACATATTAAGTTCAGGTATATTGAACACATTAAGCTCAATATTATACTCAAAGCTTTAATACCTGAGAGTTTATAAAGTAGGGCTATCAGATCCAGGCTACAGAAGTCTAGACAATTACTACATGGTATCCAAATATCTTCTGTATTTCTTTCCTGCCATGTGTTGGCCATCTGATTTTTTGCTGCTGAGATGTGGTAGATCTCCTAATCTTTAGGCAACTTAATTAAAATTATGGGTTAACCCAATGAACAATCCTTTAATTGACAACATATTGACTACTTTTGAAGTATTCACTGTCTTGATCTTTTTACTTTTTGTAAATAATCTTAAACTCACTTACTACTATGGCCTACAGAATACAATGTAGCTTTCTTAGAAACATGCAGATCGTGCTACTAGTAATCAGTTATGAACAAGATCTGTACTGTTAGGAAGCAAAATTAAGAAACTACTACCTACTACCTTCTTGGGTTTTGAAAATAACACAAATACCTGAAGCTTTTTTGTGGGATGATTGGTTTTAGCATCTTCTTTGCTTTGGACGGCAAAGAGCTTCACGCCACCTGGAGGCTTCTTTCCAGGTATGTTCAGTTTCTTCTCCAGATTTTTAGCCATTGACTGCACTAGTGTTTCTAAGTGAAGCAAGGAATCAGTTAGGCTCAGAATTAGTGGTGACATGATCGTACTAGCCTTTCAGCATATTGCTAGGCCTCATAGAAGACAATTACTTTATTTGAAAAGTTATTTAGCCTAAACAACTATTAATTTGTGTCTTCTTACTGAATTTTATAAAAACAATCATGAATGTTTTACAGTTGTATTATAGCAACACACTCTGGCAAATCTCCGTAGTAGTATTTAATTCACTTAGTATTCATTTACTAAACATTGGTATTAAAATAGCAACTACCAAAATTCAGTTGTCTGTCATTTAAGCCCATAAAAAATGTATAAAAAGATAACAGTTGTCCCAGTTCATAGTAATCATTTGATTACTGAAGTAGTTGATACATTTCTTACCATTTGGATGTGTTATTTTTTTACTTCTTTGACACTGACATTTGTATACATTATGACAATAATAAACCCAATTAAATGATAGTCACCTGAATGAGTTCCTGCTGCAACTAAAGAACTCTTTCCTGTACCAAGTTTCTCTTTAGAAAAGTCTGTGTCAGATGAATCCCACTCACTCTCTTCCACCTGTGTTGCTCTGGGGACAGGTTTGCTCTGCTTTGGTTCTGTCTTGAGAGACGTGTGTTTTGAAGAGCTCATGTTTGTCTCTTCCTCTGACTCTTCAGTCTCAGAGCTGAAAGGTGAAGTACTGAAGGAGAGAAACACAACAGAAGGAAAAATGAGAAAAATAATAAATATTATGAACCATTTTATATTGTATCTTATTGTATTATTGTTTCATTATGTTGTGAGCTGCCCAGAATCAATCTAGAGTCAGAGTCAGGAAGTGTCCAAACTGAATAAAACCAATAAACAATTATCATAGAGACCTTGCTTTATGAGATTCTAAGAAAGTTTACAACTTTTCTAATAGAATCTGAAGTACTTTCAGAGTAGCCAAGCTAGGGAGTACAATATCAATGACCTCTTTGTAAAAATATGTCCCACCTTTCTTTCAAAGATAAACTCAAAACAGTTTACAAACAAACACCAAAATACTTCACAAAAAAATCAGTGTAGCAGACTGATTGAGCTTGTAGGGGAGAAGGCAGGTGGTCCCAATCCTACTGGGAGGAGGTGGCTTGGTAATTCTTGTTAAAACATTTATCTGCCAAGGAATGCCATGTCTGGCATCCTTCTCATAAGTGTGTGAAAGAAAAAATCACTACAACCTGTGCTGTTTCTAGTAATTACATGCCAAAAATGCAACTATATGGTTAATTAGCACCAAGGCATTTGATTAGATAATTCACCCTCCTCCCTTTCTTGGTAGATAGACAAATCCAACCCTGGACAACAAAAAATATTTAAAAAGAAAAGAGATATGCAGAGATAAAATTATTGAATTTAAATATTTAAATACAAAATAGTTGATAAAAAAGGATAAATTGCAAAAGCTATACTGAAAAGGGAAGCACAATGCTTCAGGCAGACCACAAGAAGGCTACAAAATAAAAGAAAAGTAGACCGTTTGGAGAGATGCTGTAGGAGTTTTTTCTCTTACAGATCACAAAAACAACTAATACTGTGATACTCTACATGAAAAAAGGCTAAAGATTGGAATTACCCAGAATTCCCTAACTTGCACAGAGAAATACAGAATTTCAACTTGAGCAGGTAATACACAGAAAAAAAGGAAAAAAGTTAAAGCAAATTTATATTGTTCCAAACTACTGATTTTTCATAGCAAAAATTCCTCTGCTTTATTTAGTGAGACTTTCTCCAGGGCTCTGTAGAGATTCTATTTTAACTAGAGGCTGTTAAAGAGCTATGTTAAATTCTAACTATTTTGCACATTTGCAATTACTATGGTAGGTAAGCTTCCTAAGTCTCATGCAAATGAATGGTGACTATATAAATTAAATAATTCACTTTAATTATAATAAGATCGCGCACAGGTTAAAACATCGAATCAGGGAATACAATTAAAATCCAGAACTCACCTGGGGAAGTGGACAGCAGATTGTTGAAGAGAAGGTGAGCTGCTTCTAATTTGATTTGGAGATAGTACCTTTGGAATCTCTATTGAACTAGTCATGGAACTAACTTTGCTCCGAGGAGCTGGCCTGGGTGTCTCCAGGGCATAATATGGTACTTCCACTGGGTGTGTTCCAATCTTCAAAGGTGTAACCTGGAGTGGAGAATGCTGGTCTCTTTGGGTTTTTTCTGAAGGAAAAGATTGAAAATGTTTAATAAAAAACCGCAGTCTGACTGGTATTTAATGCGGGTCTCAAAAGATTCACCGTTAAAGAGTTCCACATCAAAACAATTACAACTGAACCACTGAGCATTTCACAGCATTTTTAAAATGCAAGGTTTATATCTCCTTTGCTTTGTGAATAACCTCTAATAGTATTAATGTAAGTACAAAAGCAGGATTTTGCAGTTCTAACATGACAAAAGTTTTATGTTGCCCCAGAAACCAAATGAAGCAAGAAGCCTAAGTAAAAATCCTCTTAGTGACTTGGCTTCAATTATCCAGCTGACTCAAACATTACACGGAAATTGTTTTGATCTATTTGCCTCTTACGTGTTCATACCTGAGTCACTGATGGATCCCAAATATAGCAAATAATCTCACAATAAGTATCTCCCCACTAGTAAAAATAAATTATCTATTCTTGCCTTTTCATACACTTGATCCACAGATTTAATATTAAAGCCAGAATCTCAGGTTTTGCAACTGCAGACACATGTACATATACGCAAACCTTTGGCTCACTCCTTGTTGTAGAAAAGTGTCCTGGATTAACTGAATTTAAATGGTTATCTCCCAATCTCCATGAAAGACTGCAACCCATCTTTTAAACATGAATTTTATAACAGACAGAAGAATATTTACTCTAGTAAAAAAAAATTGCACTCACTACCATGTTTACCAAATGCATAAATTAAAGTATGCTTTTGGATTATCAATATTTATAATCTTGATATTGGATTATCAATATTAAGTAGTGTGGGAAACAGCATAGACCAAACAATTACCATAACAAGAACTTGAAAAAGTCTTTAGTTAAGGATTTACTCTCATCTAGTTCTTTATAATAATGTGTACTTTTGTACAATTAGTATCTTTATAGTTTTTTGTTTGTATTATATACATGTTTTTTAGAGTTTTATCATTTTTAACATTTAAGCTGCTCAGACTTATCCTTTGGTAAGAAAGGTGGCAAACAAATTTAATAAAATAAAAAAATTAGGTAATTTCTTATCAATTACTTGTATTGATACAAATAACCTTTTGTACAGAAAATACTGAATATGCTTAAAATTTAGGATATCTCAAGATTATAAATGTTCTTTTATATCTCTCTCAATTTTATTTTGTTTTGTTCTTAATTATTAGGGCTGAATAATAGGAGAAAAGGAGAACATTTTTGTAGTGCAATGGAGTCTTACATAGCACCAGTCTACAACTTGTGTTAGAAATTGAATATTTCCCTTCTTCATTTTGCTTTTGTGAATTTTATTCACACTATTTGGTTTACACTTATGGTTTTACATCTCAGAAAGTGACAACATATGGCATCTGGCTTATGGAAATTAAAAAGGGTCAGGTTAGTTAGTACTTGGATAAGAGAATTTGAGGGAAAGTCCAGCCTAAAAGCTAGATTCAAAAATCAAAAACATCATGGAAGAAGGCCATGAGAATCCACTTCCACATTCCTGTCAAGAAAATCACACAAAATACATCTATGAAATCACTGGAATTTACCGTATATACTCGAGTATAAGCCGACCCGAGTATAAACCGAGGTCCTAATTTTACCCAGGAAACCTGGGTAAAAT
>JANHJO010003122.1:14759-29703 GCA_032468235.1 Pseudoxyrhopus heterurus
TCAACATATAGATTTAAAACCAGAAATATGTTGTTGGGTATTTTAAAGGGAGTGCAATACACATTTAATTTTACACACGTTAACAGCTGCTAGAATTATGTTTAGCCCAGCCTTTCATTCCTGTTTTAGGATTTTCTGGCAGTTAATCTTCATCTATTAACACAATCATGGAGGATTCCTGAATAAGTCTGAAATGTTTCATGTTTCATGTTTCAGGTATTGGAAGTGGGATGGTGTATCTGCCTGCTGTGGTCATGGTGGGAGAATATTTTCAAAAGAGAAGGGCTCTTGCCCAGGGACTCAGCACAACTGGAACAGGCTTTGGTGCTTTCCTGATGACAGCTTTGTTGAAATATCTTTGTTTGGAGTTTGGCTGGAGGAATGCTGTGTTCCTTCATGGTGCAGTCTGTCTGAACCTGTGTGTTTGTGGAGCACTTCTGAGGCCAATTCATTACAAGAAGGAAGCTACTGAGCAAAGCAAGGATGGAAACAAGAGTGAAAGCAATAGTCCAACAAACGTTCTCTCCTGCTCTGCCGAAATGCTAACATCGAATTGTGTTTTAAGGGAAGCGAAGAAAGAGGCAAAGGGTACAAAAGAAAAGATTGCCAAAATTTCAGCCTTGGAAAATAAAGATGGAATCAGAGACCAAAAGGAAATCTATACTCTTGGTATTCTAAAGCGAGTAGGCCAGCTGACAGTCACAAGCCAGAAAGGCTTCAGGACCTGGTATTCCAGTTACTTTGGAACTGCTTCTCTTTTCACCAACAGAACATTTGCAGCTTTTGTATTTTGGGCTTTATTTGCCTATAGCACTTTTGTGATCCCTTTCATCCATCTCCCTGAAATAGTGAAACAGTACAGGTTATCAGCACAGAATGACATCTTTCCTTTGACCTCAATTATTGCAATTGTTCACATTTTGGGGAAGGTGGTCCTTGGCATAATCTCTGATTTGCCTTGCATCAGTGTTTGGAATGTCTTCATGGCAGCTAATTTTACTCTTGTCTCTTGCATTTTTATTTTGCCATTAATGCATACATTTGCTAGCCTAGCAGTGGTTTGTGCCCTAATAGGATTTTCCAGTGGATATTTTTCACTTATGCCTGTTGTCACTGAAGATCTAGTAGGGATTAAGCATCTTGCAAATGCCTACGGAATCATCATTTGCGCCAATGGGATATCAGCACTCTTGGGACCACCATTTGCAGGTAAATGTAACATTTTGACTTACATGGTATCAATAGCACTTACACTTATACCACACCATAGCTTTACAGCCTTCTCTGCGCAGTTTACAAATGTCAGCATAATGCCTCCAACAATCTGGGTCTCATTTTACTGACCTTGAAGGCTGAGTCAACTTTGAGCTGGTCAGGATCGAACTCCTGGTTGTGGGCAGAGTCAGCCTGCAATGCTGCATTCTAACCACTGCGCCATCACAACTTATCTCTACCTATATTTACAGTACATGCTCAATTATTTTGCTTCTCTAGGAAGAAAAGACAGCAATTGCTTTGGTGGATGCCTGCCAATTATAAAAACCTCATTTGAATGTTTTGCATAGCCCTGATACTAAAGTTTGAAAATCAACAGATATTGTTCATTTTCTACAAAACATCAGCAAAGTACATCAAGAAGAGACAGGTTTTAGCATTTCCTTTATAGGAATACTTATTTATTATCCCATAGTACTATTACATTATTGTTATTGTTTTTATTTATAATAATTAGTAATAGTTATCTCAGAATGCAGGAGTGACAGCAATGGCCTTTCAGGAAGTCAGATTTTTATTGGAGAAGGGAATTCTAATACTAAGAGAATTTTAACAGACTCTACTATCTTGAGGGATAGTGGGCTTATTGGATAAATTCATATTGAGGCTGGACATCTATTGGGATACTTTAATGTGGATGTTGCTATGGAGCAGGAGTTTGAAATGCATGGCTGAAATGGTTTCTTCCAACCAGGATTCTGCAATTTTAATAAATACAAAAGGAACAGAGAAAAGTGAAGAAACTGAAAAGAGAAGCAAACAGGAATACATGTATTTTTTTCCTCACAGGCACTTATGTTTAGTGAAAGTAGGATTTAGGACCTAGATCAGCAAACTGTGTGCAAAATATGCCTCTTTGACCCATTTTTTGCAGAATGTTTATTGGCAAACAGTATTTTTGTGGCATGATTTGGTTTACTTTTGTGCAAATAAAAATAAACCCGTACCCCAATTACCTTTGAAAGAATGGGAACTGGATGGATCAGTTTCATGGCTCCTGAAACCCATGGAGGCAATAAACAAGTCTAGCACAGTCACAGCAAAGTTGCCCACCTCTTGATCTAAGTAGATATTCCAGAGATTTTATAGAAAAAGTGTATTTAAAATATAAATTTGAAGAAACAAGAGTAGCATCCCTTTACTGTTTCAGGCTTAAGACAATAAAGGAGAAAAAAACTGATTTGAGAGAGTGGCGAAATTAATGTAATGTATGATGATATTGTTACAGATGAAAAAAAGAAATTAGACATAGAATTGTGTCAATGAGCAATACTATATTAGTAGAAAAAGTAATGTTCTATACGTCTTGATTATTGTTAATGGTACCCTATTGACTGCTTTCTTTTTATTTTCTAGGATGGATTTATGATCTCACACAAAAATATGACTTTTCTTTCTACATATGTGGCTTCCTTTATATGGTGGGAATATTGACTTTGCTCGTTCAGCCTTATATAGACAAGGAAAAGCCATCATCAGGAAAAAATATAGAAAATGGAAATGTTTAGAACCGTTCAATTCATGTTTTTATGAAAGAAATCTTGCATTTCTGAAGGAAGTATCAAATTATATATCTGATGGAGCTAACAGTGTTAAACAAAACTGAACATATCAACCCTTATACTGAGGTGCATGTCAATCAGTAATTGAACATTAATTTCTGTGAAGTTGGAAGTAAAAGGCAGGAAACAAAGAACTTGGGTATGGAATGATCATTTGCCATTAAAGGCCATATATAGGGCTGTGTGAGAAAAAGTCTGCAAATAATCCTTTGTAACCCCCACCAAAAATAATAAGTAGGTGAAAGAAAGTTTGGTGCATGCATATAAATACTGTCAGGTTCCTAGATTGATAGAATGGATTTTCATCTTTCTGCAATTGCTTGCTGCTATAACAAGATGTCAAGTACAGATTCCTCTGAGACTGTAAGGTTATTGCAAGTGGTCAAAGCAGATATACCTGACATTTCTCCTTATTTCTGATCCACTGAAAGGCCAGCTCAGATTTTCTAGGCCAGGACCATGGTTATTAACCCCCTTTTGCTATCTTGTTTACCATGGGTTAGATTTTAATGCTTTGCTCCAATATCAGAATCAAATGGCAACCTAGAAAGATAAGTCCATGCAATGAATCATCTAGCTCTGCTAATGGACCAGAATTTACCATAGCTCAACACACCAGTAATCCTAGTGCAGTTTCCACTTGCCTTAGGAACTGTTGCAATAGCTGCTACAATTACAGTTCTCCGATATTCTCTCATTTTGCCTGGAAAATATGATGGGAATGTGGGCAAAAAATATGATCTTTCTCACTCTGTGTGAAGTACACTTTTCAAAAACCTGGAGAAATTACTACACATCAGTTCTTCATAAGATTCATAATAGTATTGAATAATGGATGGCTGTATAAAATTTCCCACCCCTTCTGATTCAAAATAGCCTAGATATGGATAATGATGATAATTTTGTGATGTGTTTGAGGAGTGTTTTTGATAATTCTGCTAAACTGATGACAGCCAACCATAAAATCAACTGCCTGTGACAAGATAAATGCTTGATGAGTGCATATATGGTAGACTTTCAGATATTAGGTCAAGATTTGGACTGGAATGTAAAGGGATTAAACCACCAGTTTAAAGAGGGCCTAGCTCAGAGGTGTCAAACAGGCGGCCCGCAGACCGAATGCATTACGCGCAGGCCACGCCTACCCCAGCTCCGCAAAGGGGAAAAGCATTGTGATACATCACATGACAGAAACACAACACCACGAGTTTGACACTCATGGCCTAGCTGATGAGTTATAGGATGAGTTCACTGGGCAGGGAATCTTAGGGATCCTGTCTGTGATAATCTAATTCTGAATTTGAAAACAGAAGACTCAAAGAATCATGGCAATGCTACTGTGAAAAAGGAAAATCTCACCGTTCTCTTGTCTTGTTTCCTCTTCTTGCTCATCACAATATTCTAATGGCAGTTGGGAGCTAGCAGGAAGAGTCTTTCTGTAAAAGAAAAACAATACTGGCATGCAAAAGACTTGTGCTTGTATTGTTAAGAATTGAGCCATTTTGCTCAGGAAAATCTTGCTTAGTCTCCCCTTCCTGGTGTAATAATTAAGTTCTATAATTATGGAGAAGAGAAGTATTTTATAAACAGATTCTGTACATACTTCAGATTTGGGCTAGTTAGAAAACAAGTTTGTCAAAGCTGAGGATTTCTAAAAAATTACAAAGTGTCCAGGGATTTGACCATTGATATCAACATTTGACCCTTTGTTTCTATGGAGATTCTTAATCATCCAGATCATGATTGTCCCAAAGGTGTTTTTCATAAAATACCTAGACTTTCTTGGGGTTTTTTCCCCCTTAAAGATGTTTCGCTTCTCATCCAAGAAGCTTATTCAGTTCTCTTTTCTTCAAACTAAAGCTTCTTGGATGAGAAGTAAAATGTCTTCAAGGAAAAAAAATCAAGAAAGTCCAGTTGCCTTTTGAAAAGCACCTTTAGGATGATATGGTCCTTTGTTTTACTCTTAAGACTTAAGTTGATTATAGCTAACATATAACTGTGCTCTCCAATATATTCTAGTACTATGGGCAATTTTATCATCTCTGCAATCATACACTACTACGTCTTACCTTCTCAGCATAATAAATTCCCAATGTGGATGGAAATATCAGTGACAAGCTCTTAAGGTGTGGCTCACTTTCTGAGTGCACAGAGTCATCCTTACTATCATTATCATGAACTTCTTTATCTTAATTCAACATCCTGATGCATTTTCCTATTGTCTTGGCAATGGCTTCACTTCAGATTCATAATGTGTGCATTCATTGGGACCAAGAAAGCCTTATGTTTGATTTTCAGTTATGTTAGATTCATAGATTTCAAGATCTGACTCACTCCATCAGTTAGACTGCATCCAAGTTATTTTATCTGCCAGGTATGTTGACCACACAAACATTTTGTGAAGTGAAAAAACACAGAATTTACTCAGTGGTTTTGTAAAACTATAATTGTTACTAGAACTAAGAGCTCAGCAAAATATTTATATCTGGAACTCAATTGGTGTGCCTAAATGAATTTATTGATGACAAATTGTAAATGGAATGCATAGCTATCATTACTTTTTATTATTCTATTATTTGTTTTATCCTGTTTTCTTTTTCACTGTCTTGAATGTAAACTATGAGGGCAATTTAGAAATATTGTAAAATAAGCAATTAAATGAGTTTTGTTCATCAGTCTTCTATGTCACCTGGAGCTCTGACTTTTTTTATTATAAAAAAAGAAATATCTCATGTGATTAATAATTTTAGATCTGGAACTCTGTTACCTTCTTTCACTTCTTTCTAAATTTTTAAAATAGATTGACAAAACATACATATGAGCTTTTATTTTTTGCTTATATCATTAGTCTATTCCCAGCTACTAACATTTGCCAGTGATGGCTTAAAGGAGTTGCATCTTTTCTTGGGCTTATATAGCTGGCCTATGCAGCTACCAGCCATTCTTGGGGGGGGGGAGGGATTTGGAACTGCAGTACCAGGGCCCTTCACATTCCTGATGCTTCGAAGTATCTTTTAACCTTCAAATCCAAAGTGCTGCCCAAGCCAACTATAATGTTTGTACATGATAGGTAAACATGTATTAATTCATTCAACAATCCATGGTTTAACACAATGTAAACCCAATAAAGAATTGAATCAAACTTCTCCATTAGAGTTCCAATAGGCATTTTACAATGAGACTGTCTTGTCTTTTTTCCACCATGACAAAGAAATATCACTATACCACTTTATAAAGCCTTAGTAAGACCACGCTTAAGAATACTGCATCCAGTTTTGGTCACCATATTATAAACAAGATGTTGAGATTCTGGAAAGAGTGCAGAAAAGAGCAACAAAGATTATTAGGGGGCTGAGGCTAAAACATATGAAGAACGGGTTACAGGAATTGGGTTTGTCTAGTCTAATGAAAAGGAGGACTAGGAGTCTAACCAGATACCGGGTTCATATTATCACATGTGAACAAGCCCAAAGGCAAAAAAAATATTGGACAAAAATACACACACGGCTAGAAAAAACAGTAAAGCAACATATATCTTCTAAAGTCAGAAATATTTTGTTGCATATTTTATCAGAAAAATATAACAAAGGGAGTAGATATTTAATTTTACATGTGTTAACAACAGCCAGAATTGTGTTTGCACAGCAATGGAAAAATGAAGAGATCCCTACAGATGAAACTGTAATAAAAATATTAGAATGTGCAGAAATGGATAGATTAACTTAAAATTAAGAAGGAAGAAACTGAATATTTTTTAACATGGGGTTTGTTTTATCAATGGCTAAATAGCAGAAACAGAAGTTAGAAACTTAAAAGTGGAAGAGAAGGATTAATTACAATGAAGATTTACTTAAATGGATAGGTAAATATGTGATTATTATTGATGTTAAGAATATTACTATTACTAATATATCTCAAAGTCAATTGTACTCAGATAGCACACTGTTTATATATATATTGAATTTTTATGTTTTACATTGTTAAAACACACACACACACACACACATATGTATGTACATGTATATAAAAAGAAGGACTAGGTGACATAATAGCAGTGTTCCAATATTTGCCCCAAAGAAGAGGGGGTCAATCTATTTTTCAAAGCACCTGAAGGCAAAACAAGAAACAATGGATGAAAACTAATCAAGGAGACAAGTAATCTATAACTAAAGAGAAATTTCTTAACAGTGGGAACAATTAACCAGTGAAACAGTTTGCCTTCAAAAGTAATAGGTGCTTCCTCACTGGAGGCTTTTAAGAAGAGATGGTAGCCACATGTCTGGAATGCTATAGGGTTTCCTGCTTGTGTAGGAGGTTGGACTAGAAGACCTCCAAGGTCCCTTCCAACTCTGTTATTCTGCACTTTTTTATATAATTAAACTGAACATTAAACTATATTGCACAGTATTATTTAATTTTGAATATAAGGATTTTATCTAGATATTTATAATAAAAAGATGAATTACTTTTCTACCATACATAAAGTCAAGTACTTAGAAACTTCCAAATGGGATATTTAATTAAGGATAGACATATCAGTAGCAACTAAAATATTGGCACATGTAATTAATGGAATGGAAAACAAAAAGATGCTAAAGGAAACCCACACACATTTGTTTCTGTAATAAATAATTCAAATCTTGAAAGTATAATTATTTTAAAATTATAACACCAAGCACCTACATAACAGGAAAAAATTAGGTATGTTTTTTGAAGTTGTTAAAATAGAAAATGGTCGTGTTTGCATTGTTTCAGATCATTTAGCTGTATTTTTATTTGTTCAAAGTAGAAACACTATTTTCCTATTATAAGATTAATGGCCCGATCTTTATAAATATTTTCTAGAAAATTAGGTAACAAAAAGACCCTTTATAATGCAAATAATCAGGATCCTTATGAACAATATTGCTTTATCGTTCAGTCATAAATAATATAGTAGTATTCTCAAGAAGAAAAGGTTATTTTGTTGATGATCCTTCTGATAAAGTTACATTTTTGTTGATCTGCTCCTCTTATCCATTTTAAATTAATATATCAAACAAAACTATTACAGAATATTCTTATTTTTAAGCCGCTCAGGATGAATCAGCATTTCAACACTACAGGAAAAGCATTATACATTTTTATACATTTATGAAAGAACAAGGGATTCAGTATGCTGGAAATTTGTAATTCATAGTGTGACTGTCATATGTCAGGAAGTTTACACCCTTGCCTGGCAAATACATTTCTTGGTAAATTTAATGCTACTCAGGTTTTTCAGAAATGCTCATCAGGAAAAATTATTTTATAGGCAAGACTCCTCCCTCTAATTTTTTTAAGGGATAGATCTGAGGACTTTAGAATTAAAAGCCTGACAAAGAAATGTTTGCTCTGTCAATGAAACTGTGGGACAGAAATGTTAGTAATTTGATTAAAAGAAAAGTACATAACAACTTTATAGCAAATGAAACCAAGAACTAATGAGTTTTCATTATCCCAATCTTATTATTTGACATTAATTTGGAAAGTGGAGGATTCTTAACTTTATTTGATAATAGCAGCTGATTACATTTGCCATTTCCTGGAAGTTCTTATTTTATTTTCTTAGAATGCTATACCTATTGTGTCATTTCAGGTATTGTATGAAAAAAACAACAGCTTTCTCTATGTATCCATACAGTACATACATATTAGTAATCACTGCTGATAACAGTAATATAAAATAAAAGGTGGCTGCCACCTGCTGGCCACAAATAAAGTCCGAAAAAGCAAAAACAAAAAAAGACATAAAATGTGAACAATCTAAATAATTTTACTGAAAACAAATGGAGAACAAAATGCAATTTAAATGAAATATTAAACGAAAATGTATGGAATGACATAACAAAGATTTTCTCAGACATCTCTAATAGCCCATTTTGTGATCAGATTTTTTTTCTAAAAAAAAATCCACACTAAAAAAAAAATCCACTTTTCAAAATGTTTAATTAGGAAAAATACTCATCTACTCAGACAGATTTCCAGAAGGACCAGCCTTTTTTTTCCTTCTTCGTAGCTGTAATTGCAGCTGAAGCTTGTTAGTGAAGAAGAACTGCTTCCACCCAATTTCTTGTGCCAGGGACTTCATTTCTGGAGTGATGGTGCCCAATAAATCTTGCACAATCATTTCCCAAAGTTTGTCAGAGTTGCATAACTATTTGTAAAACAAATAAAAAGTATGAGCAGATAAAAATATATTTATTTTATTAAAAGCAAATAAATATTAGGATCTGATTCCACCGGGCTATTTGAGTTCCAGCATTTGCACATTTTACAAATGAAAGAGACAACTGCATAATAATGTTCATATCCATAATTTATAGTACCTGATATCACCTCCTTGAGTATCAACTCTACATTTTAAAAATAATTCAAATGCTACTTAGGAACCATCCTTTATTTCAGTTACTTATTACAACCATCCATTTTGAATTTGATACTGCTGCTCCAGCTGAGCCTATGCTTCTGGATGCCTCGGGACCCAATAAGTCAGGATTCATTTGAGGCTGATCAGCCATAGGGTCTCTCCTCTTCTGGTGTAACAGTCTGATGACAAGACACAACCCCCAAGCTCCAGGTTTAGACATCTACAGAGGCAAGCAGAGCAATTCTCCTCAATGAGACTCCTTATTAAACAAAGGGTGAGGCATGAGTGATTGCAGCCAACTGTTAGGAGACAGATTTAGGTAGTTGCTTTCATTGCAGACTTTTGCTGGAGATAACCATTTGGCTTTCTAACTCATGACTCTTGCTTCTGACCCTTTGGCTGACTACCTCATTTAGCTTTCTGTGACTCTTGAAACGTATTTGGATGATGCTTTTGCTTCTTGGACTGTACCAGCATTTTTCAGGCAAATGCATTTTACTAGGCATCTGAGTTACATTCCTATTTGCTGTTATCTGTTTTAATGCTAGTAAATAGTTCAGCTTTGCAAGTGTGTGCCAGCAACCTTGAAACAAAAAAAATTCCAAACTCTTCCTGATTTTAAGATTTTACGGTAATAAAAATAATAAAAAAACACTAGCAACCGGGGCTACTCTTATAGAGAAAAACAGGAATTAGACAAGAACAGAAATCTGTGGCCTTTAATATAATATTAGATTCCTATCCCATGGAGTATGGGCAATGGTCATGAACAATGGAGGTTCAATAACATTCACAAATTCCTCACAGTTGAATTTGAAGGTTGGCTGATTGTAATTGAGAAACTGTATATGCTACTAGAAATTACAATATAAAACATCCAACAATTTACTTGAATGTAAATTGTTCTACTTTAATTGGATCATCAAGCATAAGCATATATTTTTATGCAGGAAATAAAAGCAGAATGGCAAGTTTAACTATGGTTGTTTGTATCATAGATAAAATAACTTTGACTTGCCTTATTAAATGAACCTTAGATAACATGTTTTAAAAAATTCTTTATCCTCAATATGAGAAAGATGCTAAAATGTATGGTTTTAATAAAGAATTAACAGAATTAGACCAGATATTAACTGGGACAGATGAAAAACTAATAAATACATAGCTATTTATTAAGCGAGCAAGTAAAGGAGACAATGATAGTTTGGGCTAAAAACTTTGGATATACAATAGAACTGGATAAATGGCAGAAATTGTGGGATAGAAATGTTAAATTAACTATGTCAACTGCATACAAAAAAACTTATATAAAATGTTTTACAGATGGCATTTCTCACCAACAAGATTGCTAAAGATGTTTAAAGACATGTCTGCTAAATGTTGGAAGTGTAACCAGACACCTGGTTCATACTATCATATTATTTATTAAATTTCCATTAAATTTCTAGGCTGCCCAACTCCTACAGGACTCCCACTGGACTCCATATGTTGTGGACATGCCCAAAGGCAAAAAAATATTGGACGAAAATACATACTTAATTGGAAAAAACTATAAAGCAGCATATAGATTTGAAACCAGAAATATATTTGTTGGGCATCCTACCGGAAAAGTATGACAAAAGAAATATATATTTGATTTTACATGTACTAACTGCAGCCAGAATTGTATTTGCACAGCAATGGAAAAGCGAACAGATCCCGACAGATGATAGTGTAATTAAAAAAATATTAGAATGTGCAGAAATGGACAGATTAACGCTTACAATTAAGGAAAAAGAAGAAACTAAATATTTCTTGACATGGGACTTATTTTACCAATGTTTAAATAATAAAAACAGAAGTTTGAAACATGGGGATACAAAAAGAACTAATGTTATAAAGGAGATTTGTTAAAGTAGATAAGTAAAATATTATTATTATTGAATTAATATCAATGTGATTAGTATTACTGTGAACATTTTGATTATGTTTTCCTAAAAATAATTGTACCCAGACAATACACTATTTGATTGAAATTGAATTTTTACATCTTATACAAATAAAACAAATAAAAAATTGGAAAAAAAATTCTTTATCAATTCCTTTTTATGCAACACTCTGATAATACATATCTGATCTATAATCACTTATGTGTATCAAATAAGATCTGAAATCTTATATAAATTCTATATCTGTTTACCTAGGGATAAATCTTATTAAGACTCAATGGTGTTTGATAGATAAATGTAAGATTACTTTGTAAAACGTGTTTTCTTGAATCTTGTTAACATTCAAATTTTTTAGAATGTTTTTTTAAAAAAGTAATAAACCATACTTATAATCAAAATTAAACTGTTAAAAAAGGCAACTCTATTACTTTCCATTTTGTATTAGGTTTAAGCTCCCTCTATTGGCATTTTAATGATTTTAAAATTTGGGGATGACAGAAATTGCAAAGCACTTTATTATAATAATAAGGGATGCAAATCATCCCTGGTTAACTTGCCAGATGAAATGCAGATGTACAATATATTATTATTAGTATCTTATGACAGTGTAACAAAGTTAAATTTGTCAAACCAAATGGTTATATATATAACATAGGGAAGAAATCACTGAGCTATGCAATCCAATTTAAAAAGTACAAGTCTCCTTGAATAGCAGTTGACTTCTTGTGCCTTCCTATAAAAGGGCACTGCCGTTTCCTCTTCCAGGATGCTTTTTAACTTCCCACTCTAGTCTACAACCCTGGCATTTCTGCTAGTGTCTTATCAAAATACTAACTAACCAAACATGAAGTCGGTTTATTGGATGGATTTTGAATAGTATGGCTACCCACATTAAGTCCCTTATGCTGCTAATATAAATATTAGCTATTCAAAAAAAGAAAAAGAATACTGATACTATACACATTGTATGGAGGACAGTCTTCCACAATTAGCTTAGCAATTTGAGGTATTACTATAAAACTTTAGTAGAGAAATCAAAGTACCATAAGTCTTTAGAAATGAGGTATTTATGCAGAAGTAGAACTAAAAGCTCACACATTTCAAGTTCATTTTTACCGTTTCAAATCTGTGTGATACTTGGGAAAGCCTTGCAATGTCTTCAAGATCCAAGTAAGACATGATATACAGAAGCAATGCATCCGGCAGTCGCACCAGGAAATCAAAATTACCTCTGCACAGATTGAAGATATGCTCCAGAGTGCTTGCTCCAAACACAATTGCTATTTGAACTGCAATTTTAGAAAATACAGTTAAGTCAGAGAAATTTAAATAGAACTAACAGATATTAAATAGGTTTATTGTTTACAATTTGGACAGTACTTATGGAACCATTGTTGAAAGCCCACTGATCCTTGAGTTGTTGAACTCATTTGAGATATTCAGTGTTATACTTCCCTCAACCTCATCCTGAAATGAGCTAGGATGATTAATTCCATAATTCTCAGCAAGATAATAAAGTGATTCTCCTTTACTGTTCCCTAGTAGGGCTGTACAAAGCATTTGAAAAGGACATATTGTAATACACATTGCACAAGTGAAGCATCTGTCCTTAAAGTATTATAGCAGCCTTTTCTCTTGAAAGATTTGACCCAAAGTCCACCCTTGGTTGCTTTTTATGTGTCTGCATACAGAGATAATGCTTCCATTAGGCTGCCAGAAAAAGCAAAAGCAAAAGCAAATCTTGAAATTGCAGGATGGTGAGAATAATGAAAATGAAGGTGACAGGATGAAAGATAATGAAGAATGCTAACTGGCTGTAAAGGAAGGCTTAACATAGAGATGGGCACCTCCTGGAGGCCGATCTTAGCATCATGGAGTAAAAGGGTTTTTTCTATTGGAACAGAATGGAACAGAAAGTTTTGAAATGTTTTTTTTAAATATGTTAAAATTACTGTAGAGCTTATTTTTTGTTTTTTTACTGTTTTTTGCTTGGATAAGAAATTATGTTGATAATTTTAGCAACTGTGGTCATATGGGGTTTTGTAACTAAAACTGTTCAGCACAGATTTGATGTAATTTACCTAGAGATTACTCAAAATAACACACACATATATTACACATCTGTTTAAGTAGTATTGATTACAATATGCACAATAAAATATTTATGACACTTGATATTTTAAAAGACTTTATATTTTTCAAGTCCTTTACACTAAACATTTGAGCATTTTCCTACCACTTTTACTTCAAAATTCAATTTTATCCATATGCATGCAGGTAATAAGGATGTGCAAGTAGCAGAGTTCATCCTGTAGAGGACCCTGTCCATTTTCTTGGAGACTACATGCTCACAAAATCTAGATGACTTTGCAAGACATGACCCAGGTTATCTTATCCAATTCTGGCCACAGGGTATGAGCAGTCCTTAGCATATTATTTAGTCAAAATCCTAGTGGCTTGGAGTGATGTCTTAATGCTTGCCCAACAGGGTGCATATCACATTAAACAGAGCTGCTAGATGATATTTCACAAGGTAATAAATACAAAAAAGTTTTATTTCTTTACTGCTCTTATAGTCACACCGGAGATTCAAACCTTAGTTCGTACTTATGTTCAGTCTTAGTCACTACTTGTTTTATACCACTGATGCTCCAGGTTTCTCTTCAATTGTTTTATATGACAGAGCTCCTTGGTGAATGAATGAATTTCCTGGGGTTGATGGGCAAGCAGTTGTTTGATAGGAATTGCATTTAGTATACTTATCACCTCTGAGTTTCAGAGACTGATCAAATATATAATTAAACTATTTGCCAATTTAATGGCAAAATCTCCAAGGAATCTGAATGATTTCCTGTAGAAATCTATTCAGATCCATAAGACATGTTGGGGTAGCATCCAAATGTGTCTTCCATCTATAGAGTATAGATAGTATAGAATATAGATAGTAGTGCCAAAAGCCCCCATACTAACTTAAGATTGCTCTGTCCAATAGTAATAGACTGGAATTATTGATGAGCCCAATCCTATGGGCAGGATGTACTGCCAGTAGTAATTCTGTTGTATAAATCTATGGCAGCGCAGCTTGGTGGGAGTCTATGGGACCAACAGGTTTGCTCCTCCTGTGGAATTTCTTACTATTAGTAAAGGGACATTTTTGCCTCATTATAATTCCCTCATAAAGTTGCCCAAAAGGATTAGGATTACACTTTCATTTTTAAAAAAAAATATTTTATATTTTTTAATCTGTCTTATTTTTATAAATAACTCAAGGCAGCAAACCTAGCTAATACTCTTTACTGCTATTTTCTCTGCAACAACAATCCTGTGAGATAGGTTGATCTGAGAGAGAATGACTGGCCCAAAGTCACTTACCTGGCTTTCAGGGCTGGGACTAGAACTCAGTCTTCTGGTTTCTAGTCTGGTGCCTTAACCACTACACCAAACTGGCTCTCTTATAATGTATGACTTTCCATTTGTTTACATTATACACTTTCCAAGATGATGATGATTATGCAAAAATAACCGATATTGTATTTACACATTTTCTAGAAAACTAAGAGATGAATTCCATTTCATAAGCTATAAGAAGATACAACATAGAGATGGATTCAGATATTATCTTTCTGCTAATGGAATCTTCCCAACAAAGCACTTCTATCAAAATAGCTTCTTTTAGGTAGAACATTCCTGTGTGAATGGAACCCTTATTTAAACACTAGCTGATTACCCGGCTTTGCTCAGGTTTTTTTTTTTTAAGGGAAGTATACTTGTGCCGGCATGCCCTGTTGCTT
>JANHJO010003122.1:55554-70092 GCA_032468235.1 Pseudoxyrhopus heterurus
ATATGCTGACATTGTAAACCGCTTAGAGAGGGTTGCAAGCCTTGATAGGCGGTATATAAATACAGTGCTATTGCTATATTGTGATTTGCTTAACAACCTCCACAAAAAGGCCCACAAATGGATTGGTCAGGTAACATTATATGACTGTCATGACTTACGACTGTAATGGGCAGGTTTCATTACAGTCCTAAGTCAAGGACTATCTGTAAAGAAAGATTGTTTATGTGAACTGCTGTGCTTCAAATGCTGCAAATCCTTAGGAGCATTTTTTAATGCCTGACTGTGGATTGTTTATCATAAAGCCATGAATTTTAATAGAATCAGCTTTTTTCATCTGCTAATAGAATGAATTTATTTAAAGGATATTTTTGAAGCAAAATACTTCGTTTTGTTAAAGCTAAGAATTCCGGGAAACATTTTATGTAACAGAATCTAAAGTGTTTCAGTTACTGATGAAAGGCCTATATTCCCACTCTTTCTTATTGGAATTTGGTTTAACATTTAAGAAATATATTAAAAATCTAATTAGCTATTTTTTTCTGCAGTTTGCTTGATCAGTGAACCTGAACTATTAACTATATTTACTTTAGATCTCTGAGGTAAAAAAAAAAAGCAAGAGACTTGTTTAGCAGCTTTCCCATTGTTTCTTATGCTTACAGTCACAATCCCTGTTAAGCTTTGTATTGGAACAAGGGATGTGCTTCATGTTTCTTGATCAGAACATTTTGAGTGAGGTTGTTTAGTCTTGAGTTTGGAAAAAAAAGTTTTTTGCTTTGTAGACACGATAAACTATCACTTGGAATGATGTTATTTGTCTACGTGCTTCTATATTCTGTTTACGAATATTTCTTATTTTCACAGGCAAAGTGGGCTGGGTGACTGTGTTTCACATACAACAGATGTCTAAATATTAAATAACATATTTAACAATGTTCTGAAAAAATTATTTGCTTTGAAATTCCATAAACATCATTGTTAAAAGAAATATTGAAAAAAATGGCAGGTTGGTAGTGGAAAGGGCAGGATGTTTACAAATTTTTTAGACAGTTTTATTTTGTTCCTTTGTAAATCAGAAAAATATGAGATCATTATTGTCATTTTTTTTTTAAATACTAGACAGTTTTAGGGGAGTTTGTAATTTCTACTAATCGACCTTCTTTGATGATTAAAAGTAAACTTTTAATATGATGTACCCTGTTTATACTAAGATACTGGGAGTATTTCAGCAAATAATTCTTACCTCTTGATTAATATCTATTTGGCTTTTTCTATATATGAAATATCTTCCATTTTTTCAATGCATTCTGATAGGCCATTAGTGGACTAAAATGGACAATTGGTCCATTTTTTGTGACACCACTTTCATTGGATAATATTGCAATAAAATAATGATTCTGCATAGCTTTTGTAGCTTAAATGTTGGAGCCAAAATAAGAAGATACTGATATTTAATCTTGAATTTTATATTTTTGTATCCCAGCTGTTTATACATAGTGTTAACTTAGGATATATTTAGTTTGTGATGTCAGCGTTCCAAAGAAACTACCCCATTTCCATTCAGCTCTCAGAGACAAAGTTCATCCAAGTAAGAATTTATTTTGAGAAGTCATGTTGGCACATCTGGGAAAACCCGACTGAGATTTCCGGGTTTTCCCTCAGTAATTAAAAATCAAAAATCCCATCCCCTGCACCCATCAGTTCATCACATGGTCCAATTACCAATTGTACCAACTGGAGACCTTCCTTCAACCACTCCTCTCCCAGGTGCAGGAATGGCCTAATCTTGACACATAAGAAGAATGCTGTTATGGCTAACACCCCTCTCTGATAGAAACTCCCCCCTCCTGAATTCCCAGGCACAAGAATGTGGCAGCGTGGAAGTTCCTAAGAAGAATATGGCTTCCAAAGCTGACATGTGCATTTAAAAAAACACCAGTATTGTCTTTTTTTTTTTTAGGCTAAACAATTGTATTATTTTCTATTGCTATGAGATACCATTTTCCCATTTTTAAAAACTAAATGAAATTTGACAGAGTTCTATTTTTTAAGTCTCGGATTATGTTTCATAATGAAATATATAATGCTAGTAGGTAATTGAGAGGTAATTTAAACATTCCATAAATTATTGAATGAAATAGTCATAATGCTTGATTCTCTATTTTGTAAAACTGAGGTGTTAAAATAACCTTTAACATAAATTGGAAACATAGCAAGAGCAAAACATGTTGTAAGTTTCATGGTTTTACTATTCAAGCTGTTTGAATGTTTCAATATGACATACAAACAATTTTCTTGGCAAATGTCCTATATTTTGATTAAATAAAAATGTTTGTTTTGTTTTTCAGTGAATGGTAGTGTCTAGAAAGGGTATGTCCCTTCAGGAGAGAGGTGCCAATGTCCAACCGGCCTAATAACAGTCCAGGGGGGTCACTGCGACGTTCACAAAGGAACACTGTCGGGGCCCAATCACAAGACGACGCAGTAGGAGGAAGGTATGCCAATTTCTTCAAAATTTTCAAAAGTCAGCATAATTTATTGTACAAAGGAATCTATGATATCTTTTAAATATAAATTGGGGCTTGAATGTACTAATTGATATTGCTCATATTTTTGAATACACTATTAGCAACTAAAATGACAGGAACTTATGTAACTTTCTCTTAAGCATTAACTAAAAGAGCTAATTATTGATATTAATATCTGAACTGAGTACAGTAACAGCAAATATGAATCACATAGAACAATAACTGCAAATAACAAACATGGTTATACATACCAGTGTGAAACGATGTTTTCCCATTAAGATAGCGGAAACCAGTAGAAGTGTAAAAGTCAAGACCCCACTGATACTGCTAGTAGTGTAGTTGGGTTTTGATTGAACAGTTGGTTTGGGGGCTGGAAAACTTTCCCAGTAAACTGAAGAACCTATCACAGTGTCTTGGGCAGTCTCTCACCCCTCTAGATAAACTTCTGATAAGAGTTGTGTTGGGGAGATGGTTTTCTGCAAGGTGATGACATTGGGAAAGGAAAATCAGTGTTTGTGTTTAATAAACCCTGGATATCTGATTTCAGGATACTACTATCCTGAAGTGGAATAATGGCTATGGTGGCAAGATATGGCTTGGTATTGGGAACAGGGTATTTATTTTGCTTTAGTTTTCTGCTGGCTTAAGGATAGATGGACAGTCTTTAGGTGTGAGAAAATAGCATTGCGTGCATCTCTTACTTAGCAGGAATTCACAATGACCTTGAGAGATTTTCTCTTTTTTTACTATTTAAATATTACTTAATGTTAATATCTATATAACATATTTAGCAATTTCTACTGGTATTGTATTTGGTAAGTGTTTTGAGGGGTTTAAATAGTATGCAAGTTATGTTTTAAAATGGAATCGTGTAGCTAAGATAGTTAGAACTATAGGGATAAAATAAATTTAAGCTACTGTACATTTGATCTATAAGTGGCCATTCTGGTGGTCAGTTTACTTTGAATATAAAGAAGCTTAAAATAGTTATTTCCTAGAACAGTGATGGCGAACCTATGGCACGCGTGCCCAAAGTGGCACGTGGAGCCATGTCGCCTGGCACGCCAGCCATCGCCCAGCCCAGTTCCACTGCGCATGCGTGCCCGGGCCCCCTGCACATGCATGTGCGACCCCCTGGGATTTCTAGGGAAAAAAAGAGGTGAAAAACAGCTGTTTTTCGGCTCTTTTTTCCCCTAGAAATCCCGGGGGTTGCGCGCACATGCGCGGGGGAGACGTGTGCATGGGGCCCCCGAATTGGGCACACGAACCGAAAAAGGTTCGCCATCATTGTCCTAGAACTATATCTTAAACAGAAATATAACTTAGGTGTGTACTTGTATAATAACACTCTCTCAATGTCTTGTGCAAGATTTATTGAAATATTAGAATTGGATGTAACATTCACTCTAAATAAGATCTTGGTTGTAGCAAATATTGAAAATCTATTTTCTCAAAATTTATATTTGAAGAACAGTAGGCTTTTCACTGTAAAAATTCATATTTTCTGGGATTTCATGCAAAATACTTTTATGTTTTTTTTCCTCCCAGTTGTTTCAGCATTACACCAATAATTTCCATTTTATTAATGGGTAGGATACTTATTTGCATGGGGAAATTGAAGGATCCCTAACAAAATAATCTCTAGGAATGGTTTGAAGGAAAATACATCTTGAGTTGGAATGCAAGATTATTAAAGGATTAAGATTAAATAGTATAAATTACAAAAAAAAACCTATATTGATTCTTTCATGAGATGCAGTAAAATTCTGAATATTTTGTAATAGCTACTTCCAGAGTAGAAATGGCTCATGGAGCACCTTTAAATTGCTTAGGGAATACAGATGCTTCATGGAAATACTTTTTATAGGTTCTGAATGATTACATATTACAGGTAGATTTCTCATAGTTGATAATCCTTAGTTTTCAATTTAAAGTAGTTATTTTCTACATGAAAATGTATTGTGTTTACACATTACAGTTGCAGGCTAATTTTCTTTCTAATGCATTATACATTAATGCTGTGTTCAGGTAGTCATTGCTTAACAATGGTACTTGGAATCAGCAAATCCATTGCTTAGTATGACACAACCATACTGTGTGATGTTGGGTGACAAACTAAACTTAAAATGTAGTTGCAGTAGTCCCAGTTGCTGTCATTAGGCGAATCCTGTGCATTTACAATATACCATGGTTGTGGGATCACCATTTGTGACCACCTACCGTTAATAGCTTCTGTGTTCACTTTACTTCTTGGAAGCTGACAATGAAGGTAATTGCGGGACATTGAGACTGTCATAATTATGAGTCAATTGCCAAATCACGATTACATGATTTTTCAGCCCAAATCGTTATTATGTGATCTTGCGGATGCTGGGATAGCTGCAACTCTGAGGAACAATCATAGGTTCTCATTCATCACCATCATAATGTTGAATGATCACTGAATGACAGATTGCTGAACAAGGACTACTGTACAAACATTTTTGTGTCAGCACCAATCTCTTCTGGGTACAGTTTCCAGAATGCTGTACCTGCTTTTTTTTGAATCTGTAAGTTATTAACATTGAAATATTAAGAGGTAATAATCAAGTACTGTTTCTTTCTGAAATCTAGAAAATATTTCTAACTGCAAAGTGAAATATCCCTATGTTTGATACATAGGTAACAAGTAAGAAGTTAAGCTCTGTAAATTCAGTGACATTTTGAGTAAATTTATAAGCTCTCATTTCATTTTTGTTGTCACTAGTAAAGGTCTAGAATCTATATTTCTTGTCCAAGAATGAGATTTTTTTTTCAAATGTACATAAACTCTAAAACACGTAAGTTGAAACACAGCTTTTGTGTATGGAACATTTTTGAATTGGTTGGAATAACCAGTTTCAATTCAGAAACAACAATTTTGAACTCAACATATTTGAGTTCAAAATATACAAATATTTTGTATATCCATATACAATTACACATATCTTCTCAAGTACTCGATATAAGAAGACTGCTAAAAAGAATGTTTCATTGTGAAGAAGGAGAAGTGAGAATGGAAGGAGGCATGATGGCTGGTAGCCGAAAATGGAGTTACGCAGCATCTGCAGTTGAAGATTTGTTGCTGGTTTAACGATGGCTAAAAAACTTGAGATGGACTGGGCAATTATACATTGTTTAAGGATTATTGGTTTGAGTAAATTTGACATTTTTCGAAGTGGAGCTGTTAAGATCTAGAGAAGATTCACTGAAGAAGAGAAGGCACCATGGGACCTTTGGAGGTCTTTGTAGGAGGCTCAAGAGATGAAAGTTTCTATCAGCTAAAGAAGAGAGCCTGTGCCAGCCTAGGAGAGAATAAGTTGGACGTGTTCAGTCTCATAATTATTCTAAAAGAAAAAATAGATGTATTTAATTATGGTGCAGTGTATACATGTACATACAAATACATATATATTAAGTCGGTACTATAAAATTCATAAATACCTGGAGAACACTTAGGCTTCATAATATTTAAACACAGGAAAAAACACAATTAACCTGTACTAATTAAGCAAGCAATCATCTAAGTAGAGAATGGAATATGGCTATCTAGTTGTATATAATTCATATATACAAGACTATGAACACTGAAAGTAAATATTGTTTTATGCCTGATTAAAAAGGAAAAACCATACCAGGATTTTCTCACTGAATCTTACATAAAACCTCATGAATCCATAGAATTGGTATGAAAATCTCCAGCAGCTGTGATTTAGGTTATACCTCTTGAGATTTAGTGTTCTACTACTGTTATCTCTATCATTTACGATTGTATATAATTTCCTTTTTGTAAGCATAGCATATTGAGAGGGCAAGAGACCCAAAAGTAATATAACTAGAATCTTGTATTATCTAGTACGGGTAGTCCTCGACTTACAACAGTTTGTTTAGTGACCGTTCAAAGTTACAATGGTATTGAAAAAAGTGACATGACTATTTTTCACACTTATGACCTTTTTAGCATTCCCATGATTGTGTCATCAAAATTCAAATGCTCTGCAATTGCTTCATACTTATGACCGTTGCTGTGTCCCAAGATCATGTGATCACCTTTTGCATCCTTTTGATGAACAAAATCAGTGGGGAAGCCAGATTCATTTAACATCCGGGTTACTAACTTATCAACTGCAGTGATTCACTTAAAAATTGTGGCAATTTCTTGGTCATAAAATGGGGCAAAACTCAACAAATGTTTCGTTTAACAACAAAAATTTGGGGTTCAATTGTCATAAGTTGAGGACTACCTGTATTCTGCTATTGTTTGGGGTTATATTTTAATGCAAAAAGTGGTTTTTGAACAGATAAATGTTTTATTCATTATTCAGAGATATTATTCTAGATTATTTAGCTGTCATTTATATGGCCACCCATCGCACAGAATATGACTGGGCAATTAGAGTAAGAAATCCTCAATTGAGATCAATAGCATATTGAGATGGAATATGGTCGGTTGTTTATACAACTGTCCAGGATCACATGTATGAAATAGATGGATAGATGGATAGATAGATAATTAGTTAGAGTTAATTAGAAGATAATGATTTTGGACGTATAGGCTGAGGTTTACTTGCATGGTGAATTACTAGGGACACAGTTAATAATACAACAGAATGATAGCCTTATACAGGTAGTCTTCGACTTATGATCACAGTTGGGAGCAGAATATCTATTACATAGTTATGTAGTTGTGCCTGATTTTGCAGCCTTTTTTGCCACAGTTGTTAAGCGAATCACTGCAGTTGTTATGTGAATCGCATGGTTGTTAAACGAGAATCTGGCTTCTTCCATTGACTTTGCTTGTCAGAAGATGACTAGGAAGATTGCACATAGAGATCACATAACCCAGAATGCTTCAACCTTCATAAATACATGCCAGTTGCCAAGTGCCAGAATTCTGATCACATGACTGTGGGAATGCTGTGACAGTCGTAAGTGTGAGGACCTGTCATCTTTGTAAGTCACTGTTGAAATATGTTGTGCTGTTGTAAATTGAAATGGTTGCTAAATGAATGGTTGTAAGTCGAGGTCTATATACACAACAGAATGATATCCTGTTTTAAGTTTAAATTTGGATTATATTTAAAAATTTCTCCTGAAATTAGAAAAAACTGTAAGATTTGTACTGCTCATAAGACAGCTTTCTTAACTGCCTCATATGATTCTTTTTATATCTTTTTTTAGTATCTTAAACTCCAGAATAAATGATCACTTGTATATATGTATTTATGTGTTTGGTTGATTGATTTTGTGTGCTGCCCGTGTTGTCTAGAGGCCACTCTTTTTGAGCATTATAAAATAGCATTTTATGCAGTCTTTTAAAATGTTCTAATTTAACCACACCAACATTTTTCAAATTTATAACAAAACAGTTCCATTCATGAAGCGTTAGAATAAAATTGGATGAGTAAGAGGACAAGTAAAAATATTTTAAAAGGAAAAATGATTCTGAAGAATAATTTTAAATGATGTAGGTCAGAGGCATAATTGTGCTTTGACTGACAAAAGCCTCTTGAAAGAGAAACAGTCTCCCATCACATAGACTCCCATTTTGGGGGGGAAGTATTACATTAAGTTCAGGGGAGTTTTTTCGTAGTAATTTCCTGTACAGCCTGTATACAAAAACCTAAATATGCATATTTGAAACATCTTTATCTCACATCATTGTAAACACATTTAGCATTTGTCAACTTGAGTTGATGGTCTATCAGATCTTTTCCTTTCAAGGTTATTAAGATTACTAGTAATTACTGCTATTTTAGCCTCTTCAAAAGCAAACTGTGTGGTGACTTTTATTACACTTTATCTTTTAAGCAAATGAATATTTAGTTACTATCTGAGGCCACATCCACACATCCACATCCATGCCATATTCCTCCCATTCTGAAACTAGCAGGGAATTCTGTTTCTTGATGCCCCCACAGCATATCCTTACTGTCCAGATGGAATGGTTCCATGCTGTGCTACTGTTAATGTAGCTTTAATGCGCAACAATCTAAGGACTCACCATTTGAAATTCTGCCTTCAGTTAGCATGTACAATGTTTGGTTGTTCCAGGCATTACAATGTTTTTTTCTTTTTGTTGTACTATCAATTAATTGATTTTTTAGTTATATGTAATTCTGCCCACTATCTAGCAGCAATAAAGAGATTTAAAAATAGCTCTTCAGTGCTATCATGTGGTTACCCAGATTTGTGTAGTTGATATACCACCTCTTGTTATATTGTTGAAGAGATGATGTTTCAGGAAATTTAAATGTAGAAATTGGTTTGGGAGCTGTAAACTGTCCTAAGAACAGTGTAAGGAGAGGAAATGAGATCATCTTTGGGAGAAGGCAAGAAGTAAGGTTTCTGGGAAGAAAATTCCTTGCCATGCAGGTTACAGATAGTTCTATGTTTTATATGGTTTCCTTATTATTTGCCCTCAAGGTCGTGTCTTGACTATGTCTATGGACACCTGACTTCTGTATGAAAAGTCTAAGATATAATTAAAGTGAAACAAAATACATTCATTACTTAAAATATACTCTTTTACGTGTTACAGGAAGTTATATGTTTTCAAGTCCATGAGTTACCATTATAGTTTCCCTTAAACTAAGCTAATTCACAATCAAATACATCATCTAGGTCCAGATATTTGTTTTAACCTATGGGGTTTTTTATGGATTGGGGCTGTAGTATCTGAACGAACATTTCTTTCAAATCATATCCTGAGATGATTTCTGAAGATCTTGTTCCAGGTGCTCTGCCATCCTGAGGTGTGTTGGCTACCTGAGAGGGGCTTTTTAAAAAGTATTCTCTTCTCCCCTATTTAGGAGAGATTTTTTTCAGTGAGGTCACTGAGGTATGCTAGTATCTTTTCAGAGTATGTGTGTCAGGTAAATACATTTTTAGCTTTCCAGGCCTCTTAATAATGTACAAAAGTTGCTACGATATAACTATTAAAGCTTTTCTTTTCTGAATTTTTTTGCTTATTACTTTATTTTGTGTTTTGCATTATATTTATAAATGTTTAGATTTATAAGTGGTTTGTAATAGTAAATTGCTTTGAATGTTGTTTTAAAGGGAAGTGGGAAGGAATTAATTTAAATAAATAAAAGTAAATGGCATTTGGGGGCAGAGCTGTTATGAACTACATGCATGGTTGGGGAGGTTACTGAATTAGATGTTCTTTCTTTCCTTCACCCTCTCTATATAGGTAGTCCTTAGTTAGCAACTGTCCTGTTTAGTGACCAACAACAATATCTGTTTCCTGGACGTGACAATAATACTTCCTATCCCCACCTCCATTTCTTCCATTTGCTTTCATTATTTCCATCTTTCATTCTTTTGTTAGATTTCACGTAAACCTGCCTATCCATATTCCAGGGTTTTATGGCTGATCAAATCCTTAAATTGTATGTGCTCAGGTTCAAGTAGAAATATAATTCATAGTATCATATTGTCAAACACCTTTGGGATAGTTAACATCAATTACATCATTCATCTTTATGGTATGGTAAGCTGCCCAGGATTGCTTGGTAGAGAGATGGGCTGCATACAAATTTAATAAATAATAAATAAGTTTGGACTAACCCAGGCTGCATTTAAGCAATTTCTTTTTATTCTTACAGAAGATGCTTGCAAATTTCTTTAAAATCAGCTAAGCGCGTGTTTTTCTTCAGGTGGGATTTGTTTAATCAAAATCACCATTAATTTAATATGGTTTAAATCTATTGAGAAGGAAAACACAAATGTTCAGGATTATTTTTCAAAGTAACTCAGTATAAGTAGTTAAATAAAATAGGCAAATATTGAGAATAAAGGAAAATAGAAGCTTTTGAATAGCTTACTGTTTCTAAAATTTAATGTAAATTATTGCAACAATGGGAAGACGAGAACATCAAAACAAAATCTAATATTTTAAACATAATTTCAGGTACAGGAATTCATACCTTACCTAAAGCTAGCTACTAACACTGTTCCTTAAACATGTTATGCAACTTAATGAGAAACTGTGTTATAAATTCAGTGTGTAAATTGCTTCTTATGCATGTTTGTTTGTGTCCCAGTGTTGTTCATAGCTTTCTGTTTTTAACTTTCTGCTGACAGGTCACATTTAGGGCAGGCAAAACATAAGGCACGTAGCCCTTCTGAAAGTAGAAAATCTATATCAAAGGCACCCAAAGTGCAGTCCAATACTACTACTGAACAGTCCAAAGGACACTTTTCTAAAAGGTAATAGCTTTATGTTTATGAATTCACTAATGTAACTTCAATGGAATATGTTGCAAACATGCTGATTTATTAGAAACAACTAAATAACTTTTGTCTGATTTGAGTAAACAGAAAATCTTTCAATTTCAGACATTCAGATTTGAAACATGTATGTGATAATGAAAGTTTGTCAAGCCTGATATCAGCAGAATGAAATGTGTCTGTTTGAGTGATATAAAGCAGTGTACTTGTAAATCTTTTCTAAACTACAAGAAAGATAAGAAATAAATATTATTTATGGTGGATTAGTGTTTTAATAAACTTGTTTGTAGATGTTGAAAATTAGAGATATACTGTTCAGAAATAATTTGGGACTAATGCTAATTTAGCCTTGTGCAAACATAGCACTTCTCTGCTATTTGCTAAAGCATGCAAGTCTTTTTTAAACGTTCAATGGAAGGAAAACGATGAAACAGCTTTAGGAGTCAGATTAAACAGATACTGCTTAATTATTTTTTTTCTTAAAGGAACAACATATCTTTGTGCTCTTGTGAAATTGCTTACTGTAATTAAAATAGAAAAATGATGTGCTCATGCAGTCAAAAGCACTGTTTCTGAATCATTTTCAAGAGTTGTGAAGCCCTTCTGAACTCAGCTGGGCTGTCTGAATCATAACCTATTTTATTCATTTCAGAAGATGAATAGGTGACCAGTGTATTTTCATTTTTTAAATTTCCTATTTGGGATATTTAATGGAGTCCTCTTAATCTAGTGAAATAACAATTCAGTTGTCAAGTAATATGGAATCAGATTGTTTCACTGAACTCTTTAGCATCTTTAATTTTGTTCAGTATTGGCAATTTTCACTGTGAAACTCAATGTAGTTCCAAATGAAGCATTACAAAGTCCTGATATAAGAACATCAGATGTGAAGCAAGGAAACTTCACTGTGTTGAAAATTAGAATTCACTGGTTGCCATTTCTCATAAAGGTGGTTCTGGGAACAAACCAGCAAAGATACAGAAATTTTTTATTTCAGGAGTATTCAATAGCAATAGCAGCTCTTTGGTGGAATTTGACACTGATTATTAAATATGTTTCTCTCTAGTTGCCAGGAGACCATGTTAAACCTGCAGGCGTGATATAAGTAGTTTATTTTTGCATTTAAAGCCTTTCCCCCCTCCCCCCCAGAAGGGAAACTAATGCAAGATATAATTTGTGCCTTGGCCTGTAATCCCATTCAAAGTTGCTGTACTTTCTCCCTCATTTATTACGTAGAAATTTTTAACTTTTTAGCCCAGTATTTCTCAATCTTGGCAACTTTAAGGTGCATAGACATCAATTCCCAGAATTCCCCAGCCGGTATTGTTGAGAAATAATGTTTGAGAAACAGTGTTCTAGCCTAATGAATATATGTAAGTTAAGAGCATGTTTGGGGTATTCTTATAAAATAACTGTGATACTGATAGCTGATCACAAAATATGATTGAATTTATTTCCATTCCCCTTTCTTTTCTCATAACTTTTAACTTCTAAAGAATAGGTGATCTCTTCAAATACTGGATGACAGGGCCCACTAGTTCACTAATTTTATTTTCAATGTTTAGCGGTCATGCATAATCTGTCATTTTTGAAAATTAATATGAAGCTGAAGGTAGCCATGTTGTAGTGTGCCAGTGGGGTCTTGTCTCTACCCTTCAGTGTGACTGTGGTGCTCCTCGACAAAATATCCATCACATTGTACCCGAATGTCCATCAAGAATTTACACCAGCCCAACGTCTGGTTTTTTTCAACATAGACCACCCTGTCCTTGAATGGCTGGGTGGACCGGGCATTAACATTTGAACCACTATTTGCCATACGCTAAATAAATAAAACTCTTTTCGTAATCTTTTTTTTCAAGCCAAGTTGGGCAGAAAAACTACTAAATATCCAAGAACCTATCTATGGGCATATTGCAGACTCCAAGAATCATATTTGTTACTGGTTCTTCATATAATGCATTTACTACAGCTGATCTGTTACTCCCAGTTGAAAATGTTTAACAATTATACTAAATATTAACTTTAAAAAATTACTTAAATATAATTTATAATTTGGGGGTTTTCAGCATTAATTGTTTAGTATGTTTGAAAGATACGTATCTACAATAAGAGAATCTGTAAACCTTTGCAGCACAACTGCTTAGTTGATTATTATGATTTGACTCAAAGCTTTGCACTGCTTCTTTGTTCTTATGTAAAGGTAAAGTAGTAACTGTTCAGCCACATTTCCTTGAAAAGTACAAATTAAATAGCCAGGTGATTTTTGCAGGTTTTAAAAATATTATTTTCTTTGCTGAGTAGTAATATTGAATTTATGTTTACCTTCTCAGAGGCTGTAGCTCATCTGCTATTATAATTCCACAACAAGAGGCTCTGGACACAGACAGTACTTTAGAGCAACAAAAATCCGGGCAGGTGCCTAAAAGAGACAGTTCTCGAGGAGTGAAACGCAGTGCTAGCCCAGATTACAACCAGACAAATTCTCCTAGTCCTGCCAAAAAAACCAAAGCACTTCAGCACGCTGATTCTTCTTCGGACTTGGAAAGAAATAAATCTCAGACTAAGTCTAAGAAAAGACATTTGCATCAAGAGCAAGAGTCAAAGTCTTCACAATTGCCATCAACCAGTAAAGCTCACACCAGAAAGGGTGGAGCTACCGTTAGCTCCAGAAACCAGAAACGGAAAAGGACAGAAACCTTACCTATTGTAAAGAGTCGTTCAGCAACTGAATCAACTGGCACTGAAGAGAGACCAGCAAAACCCACCAAGCTGGCTTCAAAATCAGTGAGCTCAGCCAAAGCTGGGTGCAGTACCATCACAGATTCCTCCTCTTCAGCCTCTACATCTTCCTCCTCCTCCGTTGTTGCTTCTGCATCTTCTGCTGTTTCTCAGGGTGCTAGAGTCAAACAGGGAAAAGACCAGAGCAAGGCCAGGCGCTCCAGATCTGCATCCAGCCCCAGCCCACGGAGGAGTAGCAGGGATAAAGAACAAAATAAAATAGGTGGCTCTTCAAAGTTTGATTGGGCTGCTCGTTTTAGTCCCAAGGTTAGCTTGCCTAAAACAAAACTTTCTCTACCGGGCTCTTCTAAGCCAGAGGCATCAAAACCTGGGCCTTCAGGATTACAGGCTAAACTAGCAAGTGAGTTGTTGAAAATGTTTTCATTTCTGTAAGGTCTTGGAAATGTATTATTATTGTAATATAGCTATAGTAATAATTTAGTAAGATCTGCAATGTCATATGAAAGATAATTTACCATATATAATCATTGGATGATTAGTAAATTCAAGAAAGGGGGCTCTAGACAGGGAGTGTATTTCAGCTGCAAAGAGACATCAGTTCTTACTCTTGATCTCTATTCCAATGGTGTATGTCTTTGTACTTTTAAGTTCTGGGCTTATAATGGACCAGGAAAGATTTAACTTTCCAATGCCCTCTAGTTTTTATATATTTTGCCTATATTTTAAGTTATCTTGTTTACTAGCATATTTTATGTTGAATGAGTCCATTTTTCTTATTTCTTAAGTTGTATCTTCCAAACAAGAATAGGAATTATTTATTCATAATCCTGTGTGGCAAAGAGGGAGGGAAGGCTATGAGCTTGGACAAGGGTTACCAAATGTAGAAAAGGTGATCATATCTAAATAATGATTTTTTTTTGTAACATTGTCTCCTGCAACATAACTTACCGTATATACTCGAGTATAAGCCGAGTTTTTCAGCCCTCAAAAAGGGCTGAAAAAACCACCCTCGGCTTAT
>JANHJO010003122.1:85965-96562 GCA_032468235.1 Pseudoxyrhopus heterurus
ACAGGAATTGAGAATTTCCTATAAGTTCCTTTGAGAAGTAAATAATTTTATAGTTTATATTTATAGCTGAATATTCTTAATCGTTCTTTCATGTCTAGTATCATTTAAGCCTTAATGTCATGTACAGTAGGGATAGAGCAGGAGCACTATAAAATACAGAACTATATATAGTTTCAAAACTATATATGTTTTGAAAAAAATTAAATATAGAAATGTGAAGTCTGTCTAATGTTGATCAGATAAATTGTAAAGTTTAGATTTTTTGCTTAGTAATCTTTCTACATGTAGCAATTATCCAAGCATTGTTTATCTGGGCCTAAAGAAAACTTGAAATATATTCCTTGTATCCTTTGTACAAAATGTTTTCTTTTTTGTTTCTATTTTAATCCCAATTATCTTTGGCTTATTTAATTGTTTTCTTATATTTCTTCCTGATTTGTAGCCAAACATATTATCATGGTGTTAATGTATATTTATGATACAAGTGAATATCTTCTTCCCGAATCTAGTATAAATTCTAGTAGATCAACTTTTTAGATCTAGATTAGTGCTCCCCAAACTTTTTCCTTCTTTACCTGAAACTATTTATTAGAAAGTCCTTGTTATCCAATATAGGTAAAATATTCTAAGTCAATTTAAATGTACCTCTTGTGATTGGGTAATGGTTTTGTGTGTTGTGATCCAAAGAGAAACCACTTTTATCTAATTTTGGGTAATTCATCCAAGTTTGGAAAGGACTGTTTAGATTGATTTTTTTTTTAGATTTTGAGATTATCCATGTGTGTCAGAGGGAGTGGCAGCTAATGATAAACAGAATAACTAATGGGGTGCCTTTAATCATAAGTTCAATTCAGGAAGTAGTTTTAGTTTTCTTTTAGAATTTCTGGTCCTTATATATTTTAGGCTTCTCGGTATTTTGGAATGCTTTTTAAAAACTGCTAAAATGAACAAGAAGACAAATATGGATTGAAAATGTAAATTATTTGTTACATAAGATGAACATTGAGCATTTGGAAATGTTTGCTATTGTAGACAATTATCTCGATTCATTGCATATGACTTAAATAATTTTCATTTGTTCTAGCTTCAAGTTATTCAGTGTATTGATGTGGCAGAGCAAGCATTGACTGCCTTGGAGATGTTATCACGCAGACACAGTAAAGCAATTTTGCAGGCAGTAAGTATTGCTTCCAATTAAAAAAAAGTTATTTTTATAGTGATCTTTACCATAGTTTTCTCTTCAAGCAAATAAGGACTCCCAGAAATCTCCCTCCCTCCCTCCCTGGATAAGATAAAGTCTGTTCTGACTCAAACATTTTTTAACTTTTGTTTTTATAGGGAGGCTTAGCAGACTGTTTGCTGTACCTGGAGTTTTTCAGCATAAATGCTCAGAGGAATGCATTAGCTATTGCTGCCAATTGCTGCCAGAGCATCACTCCTGATGAGTTTCACTTCGTTGCAGATTCTCTTCCATTGCTTACCCAAAGGCTAACCCACCAGGTTGGAAAACCTTTTGAACTGTTGTATGGTTTAAGGCTTTCATGTTGTATAGTTCAAGGTATTTCATGCAAAATTTCCCATAATTCTAAATGATAGTAAGATCCATTATACGAGAAAATATCAGTCTAGCTCTACAGGCAAAATAAAAAGCAATTGTTTCAGTTCTTAGTGAAATTTTTCAGAATTTTGGTTCTTGATATGCCTGACATTATATATTTGTATATTAAAACATAATATTTGTATTCAAACCATACAGGATAAAAAGTCAGTAGAAAGCACTTGCCTTTGTTTTGCACGTTTGGTGGACAACTTCCAACATGAAGAGGTAGCGTCTTTTTACTTTTTCAGCATAATCTTAAAAGGTTTGCTTATATGGAGTATTAATAAATTCTCTTCCCTTTTCTCAAAGAATTTGCTGCAGCAGGTTGCTTCTAAGGATTTGCTTACAAATATTCAACAACTCCTAGTAGTGACTCCTCCAATTTTGAGCTCAGGGATGTTCATCATGGTGGTGCGCATGTTTTCCCTAATGTGTTCCAACTGTCCTATGCTAGCAGTTCAGCTTATGAAGCAAAGTAAGTTCTTGTGTCAATTATTCTTGTTTGCTAGCTGATAGTTTTTATAGATGAAGTCCAATCAGTAAGTGCCAAGCTGGGAAAAGGAAGATGCACAGGGTAGCAATAGAAATTATTTTTAAGAAGCTGACAAGGGTACTGCAGCACATTTCTTGAGGAAAAGTTTATTGACATTAGCTGGGAATAAAATCTTGTAGGCCATTACATAGCAAGACCGTTCTAGCAGTATAGAAAGATAGTAACATGATTGTTAAAGCTGAAAACAATAGAATAAAAGCAGGTTAGATGAAAGACAGATAAAGTGAAATGAGTAATATTTTAAAAATCTTTGGCTCTGGAATGTCATCATACTGGGTACTATGTGAACTCCTTTGGCAATGGCATTTAACAGCTGACACACACACACAACGGAACACATGAAACAACATCAACAGAAGATGCATGAAACAATCAACAACATCTTCAAAAGGTTAAAATTCATACGGGAAGAAAAAAACTCCACCACAGTACAGGTAGTCCTCAATGTAAGACCAGAGTTAGGACTGGAATATTGGTCAGTAAGCAAAACAGTCATTAAAAAGTTGCCCACACTACAAAAAGTTGCTCAACCACTACAATCCTGGCACTCCCGGTTGTGATTGTTAGGTGCCAGGTAAATTGTGTTGGGTGACTCAGGGATAGGGGGGATCCTGGAGGGTTCACTCAAGAGCTGAAAATCCTCCCTGCCAAAATCGAAGCAGGATTTTCAGCCCCTGAGGGAGACACAAGCATGGCCTTTGTCATGCCTCCCAGAGCCTCCCCTGACATACCTCACATTCTTTACCTTACCATGCTGCCTTTCTGCTTGGATTTTGGCTCCCTCTCATTGGGGACTGGCTAAAAGAGCTGCCTGCCAAGGGAATTCAGCTCCCTTTTAGCCAGCCCTCAGAGACAAGAGTGAGTCTTTTCAGCAGGTAGCAACAGCTTGCCACCTTCTCTGACAGTTTCCACTTTGACGTTCTGGGGAAGTGGCAGAGAAGAATGCAAACGGGAATTACATGATCAAAGGGCACTTGGTAACCTGTTGTACGGACAAACAGGTTGCCAAGCACCCACATATCAATCATGTGACTGCAATGCTTTGCGATGGCTGGAAGTCCTTTATGGGCTGTCATAATTCCAGACCATTGTTTGGTCAAAAGTTGAAGACTACCAATACTCTTCCTGGATATCCGTATTGAAAAACCATCCATACTAACCAAGTGCTCCACTACCAAAGTAACAACCTTCCTCCCACTGGAGTAGCTATGTAAAAGCATTATATACATGAGCAGAAACATACTGCAGCAACTCAGAATGCCAGAAGAAGGAAGCAGACCACCTATACAGCATCTTCCAACAAGAAGGATACCCACGCAACTTTATCAGAAAGTGCCTTACCGTTCAACCCACTACAGTATATCCAACACAAGCTATGAAAAGGATAACACTGCCATACATCAAATGCATTGCACAAGCAACACAGACTAGTACAACCACATGGCACAACCATAGTACATAAACCAGTGAAAGGCCTCCAAATATCTTAAATAAACCAAATTACCCAGTAACCAAAGAAGAAAAAACCCAGAAGTGATGTACAATACGTATAAGAACTATAACAGCCACTATGTAAGACAGACAGAATATACAATGAAAATTCCTAAACTTTAGAACATGTGGGCAGACTTAGCCATAGTTTCAACTGGAAATCTATGAAGATGCTAGACCAGGTTAAATCCAAAAACACTAGGGAATTCCTGGAAGCTTGGGATTCAGACAAATCAGGGATAAACCATATTTACATACCATTCAAAACAGATAATAAAAAAGTAAAAAAACAAAAATGAACAGAACACTCCTTGCCAGCAATCAATACTCAAATAAATAAAGATTAAGACAAACAAGCAGTAAACAATACCCTAATAAAGGGACTACCAACTCAGACAAACAAGTAGTAAGCAATAGCTTAATCAAGGAACTACCAAGAAGAAAACAACGCCCTCATCACCCTGACGGGCTTAGTTACTGTATATAAACTGAGAGAAAACTCCAGAGCCTTGGTGGCGCAGCAGTTAGAGAGCTTGTAATTAGCACCAGCTGCCTGCAATTTAGCAAGTTCAAATACCACCAGGCTCAAGGTCGACTCAGCCTTCCATCCTTTCGAGGTAGGTAAAATGAGAACCCAGATGGTTGGGGGCAATATGCTGACATTGTAAACCGCTTAGAGAGGGTCACAAGCCCTGATAGGCGGTATATAAATACAGTGCTATTGCTATTCCCTAATAGTTAGTAGGACCCTAATACTAAGTATCTACAAAAGAATACCACAGCAAATTACTTGAGGTGTTAAAAAATACCTTCAGGATCTTTATTATCTCTCAGTGACATCTGACAGACCATGAAAGCAATTTCTTTGTCAAATCCCAGCCTAATATTCAACTGAAATAGATCATGAAAAAAAATTATAAACTTTTAAAGTATGAACTGGAACTGGATGTCTATATGCTATTAGCTACAGAGAATGTAATGGGAAAAACATTGTTCTAATGCAGGGGTATCTTTGACATAATCAAAATTCAACAGCTTTCACTGCACTATCTATTTTGCAAAACAATTGTTTCTTTTTTCCAAAAATTAAAGGGTAGAATGAACTGGTTTAAAGTAGCTATTGACATAATTGCTTTTATATAAATGCTTCCTTCCTTTTCTTCCTTTTTCTTCCATTCTGTAAATGTTTACATTTCTGAAGAAAAAAACGTGTGTATATTTGTACAGAAGAGCCTCATTCTAAAAAAAAATGGAATTATTGCAAACTTCTTGAGAAGGCCACAATATATCTTTCAATTGTTGTATGTCATGACACTTGCCTAAATAAACAAAGCGAAAGAAAATAATGCCTATCTTGCAGTGGGTCATATCTTTCTGCCTTCAAGGGCATGTGAAGTAATCAGTGTTGTGGTTTGGCTATTTTTCAATTGTTATGTCTAGGTACCTAATTCGTGTAGCTAAAAATTGGGTTTGCATAGCATATTCAATTTATTTATGTTCTGACATTGCATTTGTTTATTTTATCAAGCACAGTTGTTTTTAGGCTATTGATTCCAGCAGATTCATGGCATTTTACAAGTGAATTTATGGAATCATCAACAAATAATCTGGGTTTGCATAAGCCACAAAAAACCCTACCCTAGATATAAAACTAGCATATATAACCATTTTCCCACAGGTCTTCCATATATTAGGGAGATTATGTTTTCAGAGCAACATGTTGATTATACATTATAGCAGAAACTAATATTCTAATTGTATTGTTTTTATTAAAGATATTGCAGAAACTCTTCACTTTCTTCTTTGTGGAGCCTCAAATGGGAGTTGTCAGGAACAAATTGATCTTGTTCCAAGAAGTCCTCAAGAACTGTATGAACTTACTTCACTTATCTGGTGGGTTTCATCTGAAATTATTACTCAGTTTTTGTCCAGGATCAAATTTCATAATACCTAAAATGAGATGAATGCTGTTACTAAAACACACATTTACTGTTAAAATGTTGACTTGTTCTTTTTAGTGAATTGATGCCATGCTTACCTAAAGAAGGAATTTTTGCTGTTGACACTATGCTAAAGAAAGGAAATGCGCAAAACACAGATGGTGCAATATGGCAGTGGCGAGATGACAGAGGTCTCTGGCATCCCTATAACAGAATTGATAGCCGGATAATTGAGGTAGTAACATCAGCATATAAACATCTGCATTTTATATAGGGGGTTGGACATCACTTATCAGCCACTGTCATAAATATAACAACTTCTAATCAAATTTCAACTGAATTGAGGTAGATCTTTGGAATTAGCACTAATTGGCAAGATGTGATATTTATGAATTCAATATTCATCAATTACTGAATCATTTGTTTGCTTTATCTCGGGTGACAAATTCAAGGCCCGGGGGCCAGATCCGGCCCATGGAATACTTAGATCTGGCCCATGGGGGGCCCGTGGAAATAGCAAAGAGCTTGCCCGTGGTGCCTCCCGAGCTCCGTTTTTGCTGGCAGAGGGTTGCAGGAGGCTGTCCCAGCTGAAAACGAAGCTCGGGAGCCCATTTTCTCTGGCAGAGCACCTGGCACCCCTGACATGAGTGATGTCAAGCTGGCCATGCCCACCCTGGCCAGGTCCACTCCGTCCCCCGAGGTCAAACACAACCCTGATGAGGCCCTCAATGAAATAGAGTTTGACACCCCTGCTTTACCTGAATGATTAAAATGTATTTCTTCCTAATATTGTATATATTGCTGTTGAAAAGATGTCTCTATTGTCCTTCAGCAGGATCACAGGATAGATTAAACAAAATCAAGATTGTTAAACAAACAAAAAAGCCAATAAACTTTTAAAAGCATTATTCTGACATTAGTCACATATATATTTAGATGAACTCATAGACCTGATTTTCATATGACATTAAGCCACAATGGTGGTTAAAAAAATCCTACTGAAGCAGAAGGAAGTAACCCAACCATTATGGTTTAGTATTGTGTGTGAATTAAGCATTTAAAGCATTCTATGATTACTCAGAAATGTGTTGCTGGATAGGAAGAAGAGGAAGTTGTCCTAAAGTAATTTGTACTTGTATTTAAACTTATATATTTGTTCTCAGGCAGCTCATCAGGTTGGTGAAGATGAAATAAGTCTGTCTACATTGGGGCGTGTTTATACAATTGACTTTAATTCTATGCAGCAGATCAATGAGGATACTGGAACAGCACGTGCCATTCAGAGAAAACCCAATCCTCTAGCCAATACCAGTACTAGTAAGCACTATTTTATTTTTGTCACTGAAGAGTGCTTTCTGTATAGTCTTAAAATTTATTTTTTCATACATTTATTTATTTCTAGTTTTCAATGCAGCCACCATTCCATATTCCAATGCTATATGATCACAATGAAATAGTAACCACAGTAAAAAAACCAAAAACAGCAATACAATTTAAAATAGCCTACTGCAGACCAGGTAGGGTTAGGGTTATGCCTGGTATTAATGCTGTTGTCCAAATTTATTTCATCTTGGAGGAGATAATCTTGTAGGTATATGGTGTCTGTATAGCAGAGGGCGATAATTGTACTCAGAAATGTTGGAAGTCAGTGCACTGCCCACAAAATGCTTATATTGCTTTATATTTAAAGGTAACTTAAGGTAGAACACATTACAACAGCACGGAAGGAGAGTATAAGTGATTTTTGTCAGAGTCTCTTACTCTAAAGGAGATATAGTTGAGCAGTGATATCCCTGTTAGTGGTCCAAGCTGTTAATCTACCTGGAGTAAATCCACTAGTTTTATATATTCATACGTAATTCAAAAATCAGATCCTACCTTGGGTTATTAATGTCTTGTAGAAGGCATGCTAGTAAATTATTGAACTACATATACCTCAGTAGTTTCAATGAGCAGGTTTGGCCACATATTCTGCTTCTCCTAGAATCATAAGACTTTTAGGCATATTCTTAAGTCATTAAATCTACCTTTTCTGACTGCAGAACTCCAAATTAAAGTTTGCCCAGAAAGGAAGCTTACCAAATTCATCAAGGATTGCATCTACTGTTGAACTGCTCTGATAGTTAGAATTTTTTTCCTTAACATTCAACTGGAATTTGCTTTCTTTAAGACCATTGCTCTATATATACTATTTTCTGGGTTTATAAATTAAATAACCTAGCATGGCTTTATACAGGTAGCTTTTTCATGATGCAGGTCTGATAGAGTAGTATATTAAGTTATAGTGAGATTTGTGCTATTCTGTTGGTGGTAGAATGCTATGCTTCAAATCCCAAGGGAGAATATTTCTTTCAGTGTGGAATGAGAGAGAGAAGTGAACTTGCCAGTGCTTGGTTACAGATTACAGAAGCAATATATGCATAAGTTTGTTATGGATATATTGCAAAACTCCATGATGTTTTAGATCCACTTCAGTGTTATTTGTATTTGACTGTTTTATTTTTTAAATATGTCCATTTTTCATGGTCCATATTCTTTTCTAAAACATTGAGAGTTAGCTTGATGTGATAGTTAAGATGTTGGTCTAGAAACCAGGAGACTGTGAGTTGTAGCATTGACAGCCAGCTGAGTAACTTCAGTCAGTCACTCTTGCTCAGCCAACCCACCTCACAGGATAATTATTGTGGGGGAAATCAGAGGAGGAAGGACTATTATGTATGTTCACTGCTTTGAGTTGGTTATAGAGTAATAAAGACAAGATAAAAAATGAATAAACATTCAACAAAACTTTAAGAAAGGTTATTTATTTCCTAGTGCTTAGTTTGAAATTTAGTCAGTTACTGGGAAATTTATATTTTTTGTAAATGTAAAGGTGTCAAATGTTTTCTAAAAGAATGCTGTAATATATAAATGGAATGGAATGGAATGGAATTGAATACTATGTGTACATTTAGCTCAGTGCAAATAATTAACCATCTATCTATCTATCCTTTATAGGCGGACATCCAGAATCAAAGAAGGATGATGCTCGAGCACAGCTAATGAAAGAAGATCCAGATCTAGCTAAATCTTTTATTAAAACCTTATTTGGTGTTCTCTATGAAGTGTATAGTTCTTCAGCCGGACCTGCTGTTAGACACAAGTGCCTTAGAGCAATTCTTAGAATAATTTATTTTGCTGATGCTGAACTTCTGAAGGATGTACTGAAAAATCATGCTGTGTCAAGGTACTTATTAATCCATATCTTTGTTCTGAAGGATACTATAAAATACTTGATTTTTTACTGAAACCAGTGTTCTGAAATTTTAATAATTTAATTTAATTAAGATATTTAATCGTTTAAAGTTTGTATTTCACAATTATAGCCACAGTGAGAATTGTTGAGAATGTTACTTAATCGACATTAGATGTTTATTATTTAATATTAAGTGCAAGCTGCTTCATTTACTTATATTAATACAGCATGTTTCCTATCTGAGTAGAATCAGACCATTATCAAATATTCGCTTAATACAGTAAGAAAGCTATATGCAAACATTTATTTAAAATTATTGGATTGAATCCAAGTGAAAATATTTTTGCTGAGGACTAGGCTGGATTCAGAGTGAACTGTTCAATCTTGACTATTGGATCCTGCACCATGTAGCCAAAAAATTCTATTTCACTCCCAAAAGCTTACATTCATGGATTTCAAAACAGCTTTTGATCTGATTCCATTGGAAAGGCTATGAAAGAAAGCACAGTGGATAAAATATTGATTTTTATTATTCAGATTATTTTAACCCCATGTTGAGAGTCAGATGTTACTGATGGAAATATTACTACTAGGAGAAGAGTAAGGCAGGGGTGTATTTTAGCTCTCTTTCCCTTTAAATTTAATAATAATTGAGGCTCTCACATTTTCTGTTCATTATGCCATAGTGTTAAGAAATTGTACTTTCAGCTTTGCAGTTGATATAATTTTGTCATTCTTCCAAGTGGGAATGAGAAAGGCATTGAGGTCATTTGCTTCTTTTTGCCTAAATATTACTTGGAATAAATGATCAAAAAACTAGTACCAGTATTAGTTTTTGCACTGCATATTGTAAGACGCATAAATGGTAAATATAAGTATCTTGAGATGCAGCTGGATCTCTCTTTATCTTAGAGCACACATTTCTCTTACTGGGTCAGGGTTGCTCAACATACTTGCTCATCTTGATACTTTTCCATTTAAAATTTTATTCCTGCAGCCTGCAAGGTCTTTCTAAAAACATTTCTCAGCTTGTTTATGGAGTTCAGATTTGTACTTTAACAAGTTTAATATACTGGAAAATGCCACCCCAAAATTAGTCTTATTTCCTATCATATTACTGACAAATTGCCTTTAGGAAAGTTTTAGTGTGGCCTAATGATACAAAGGAAATAAAGAGCTAATGAGAAACATTATACAGAATATGGAAAAAGAGTAAGAAATAGTAGGATAAAAAATTCAAGGTGTGAGACAGGAAAAGGAAATATAGGTAACAATAGTTCACATCAGTGTTACTTGTCTCTTCTTGCAAAACATCCTTATTATGCAAAACATAACCCAATTCTATCTTATGTTTTCCCTAATAAAGAATAGTAGATTTTCTTTCTCACATTTGTATTATTTCTCAATGAGAATTGACTCAAATATTCAGCAATAAAGATAAGAAATAAATACAAAATATTTAGGAATGTATAGTTATTTTCAATACTACTTTGGAAAAATGTACAGCCCAGCAAATAAATAAATAAATAAATAAAGAAAGACAGACAGACAGACAGACATAAATTAAAGTCATTTTCATTGTAGGACTTTGTTGCTTTCATATTAGCATATTGGGTATGCAATAGAAATGTAAAGTGTATTGCTAATGTTATTTTCAATATACTTTTCCTCCCCATCTTCTGCATTGTGCTCATTAGTGAAAATATAGCAATAGCACTGTATTTATATACCGCCTATCAGGGCTTGCAACCCTCTCTAAGCAGTTTACAATGTCAGCA
>JANHJO010003122.1:125473-152094 GCA_032468235.1 Pseudoxyrhopus heterurus
TGTGCCAGTTCTTACAATGTTATTGCCTTTGATTTATGCTAGGGAAACATATTCCATGTACAAAAGAAATGGAATATTTTCTTCTAAAATGATCTTCAGGCAAAGTTATTTTGATTTATAGTACCCTTAGATTAAGCTAGTATCTTGAGCAGCTCTTTGCTACTTTAGAATTCTAAATTCTAAAGATGTATTGATTAGAGTTGATGAGATGTTAGTAGAAAGATATAAAAGCCAGATAGATAATTGAGCTAGATAGATTTATTGAGCTAGATAAATTAGTGCCTTGAGTATTTCTTCCTAAACCAAGTTTCTCTATTATGTCAATGGCCGAGCATTTGGAAAACGTCACTGACTGCATGCATTGTACATAGCTTTACCTAACCATGGTTTATTGAATTAAGTCACTGTCACAGCATACTAGGCCTGCATTATGGCTTAGTTATTGTATAAACCTTATCATTTTAAACACTGTTCCATAAATACCCAGAGTCATAAGGGAACATGTATTCCAACTTGACTTTAAAATCCAAAAACCAAACTAAAACCATTTACCATAAAGTTCACAAAGGCTGGATTTATAAATATAAAAGAATATATAATTGGTTTGTTTGAACTCTGAATTTATGTTAATTTGTGATTCAGCATGATAACAATCTGACAATGGCTTAAATCAGTAAACAATGGTTAGTCAACCATGGGTATTATACTGTGCAAACACAGTGAAAGTGTTGCATGCAATTTTGCTTCCCTTAAAATGAGCCTTAAATGGATGGGAATTTTATAAATGGCAGAAGCATCTTTTGAAGATAAAATTTAGGCGTCATTTTTGTCATCTGCTTTTTCTAATGCTTTTAAAGCCTCATTGTGACAAGTTTTACAAAGATAACATGATTTTAAGACAAGAATAAATCTCATTTCTGCTACTTGCTTTAGCTAATTGGAATGGATATAATATATCTATACATATGTTTTATGTATATATAAAAATCACAACTAGTAAAATGCTTTTGTTTATTCTTAGTGTAATCTGGTTAATTGAAATGTTTTGGGCTAATATGTCTTAGAATCTAAGAATATCTTTTTTTAGGGTTTAATATCTTTTGCCAGTAAAATTTTCTAATCAGAGATGTGGACTACCACCTACAACAGGCCCCTTCAACAGTGCTTTTTCTCTGGTAGTGTTTGTTCATTAAATTTAGAGGGCTGTTGGCTCCAGGATGACACTTGCCAGTTTACACAACAAAACAAAAAGAAAAATGTTTCTGAACAAACCATATTCTATATAGGATGTAACCACAACTGATAGGGGCTCCACAAATACTCTTATCACAAGGCCTGGAAGTACTATCAGGTTTTTTAAAGACTTCAGAACATCATCAGGGTTTGAACAACATGGATCTTTGGGGATGTCATTCCAGAGGGTAGATGTTGCAACAGAGAAAGTATACTTATTATATTCTGATATATGGCATTTGATTAAAGGGATCCAAAATACACTTAACTTCACGAATATTGGGTTAGATACATGTAGCCTTTGACTTATAACCATTTGTTTGAAGTTACAAGGGCACTGAAAAAAGTGATTTATGATTAGTCTTCACAGTTATGACTCTGGTAGCATCCCTATGGTCACGTGATCAAAATTCATTGGCAACTGGCATGTATTTAAAACATCCTAGAGTTATGTGATTAACATTTGTGTCCTTTCCATCTGGCTTCTGAGAAAGTCAAAGGAAGAAGCTGGATTCACTTAACAAGCACCTGATTCATTTGCTTAACAATTGTGGCAAAAAGGTCATAAAATCAGGTGCTACTCCCTAACTGCTTTGCTTAGCAATGGAAATTCTGATTGTAAGTCAAGGACTACTGTATACAAATAGATTTCATTAAGGTATCCTTTACTGTTCAAGGGTCAGCAGAAGTGTGAGCTAATGTGTTGTCCCCTAAAATGTCTGACACCATACTATGAAAATTCAGCAATTGTCCTGTTTTCTGAAAGTTTTCCCTTCTAAGTTAAAAAGGTGTTTAATTACACAACACAGTTTTTTTTCATATTCTCTAATTTTAAATGCCATTCTCAAAATCAATCAATCCGAATAGAGCTGGAAGTGACTTTGGAGGTCTTCTGGTCCAATCCCTGCTCAAGCAGAAGACCCGATACCATTTCAGACAAGTGGCTGTCCAGTCTTTTCTTAAAAACTTCCAGTGATGAAGTACCTACAACTTCTAAAGACAAGCTGTGCCACTGGTTAATTGTTCTCACTCTTAGGAAGTTTCTCACTTCCAAACTGAAGTTTCTCACTTCCAAACTGCTTCTCTCCTTGATTATAGTTTGCATCCATTTTTTCTTGTTTACACTTCTATTGCAATAGGCTTTTCAACCATTGTTAAGTTTCTTCAGTAATATAACTGCGTATTCTGAATCCTATAATATCAGGATGTAGTAACCAGTTGTTACTTCTCCTTAAACGTGGGCCAAATAAATTATCTTGCATGTATGGTTTACATATGAATAACATTTAGCTTCTGAATATTCCTTATAATAAAATGGAAAGGAAAAGCAAACAGTTATTTTGCTATTTTCACAAAATATGCTAAATGAGCCTGGCAATAAAATGAGTGCTTAGATGTTTTATTTACTTATTAAAATAAATGTATGACTATCCATCTGTAAAAAAGAACTGTAATAATTCAATCAGCTGAACTGTCTGGGGATGATGGAGTATCTGGTGAAGGACAAATCCCCTTCCCCCTCTATCTCTTGCTAAGAACTGGATACCTGCAATGAAAGACAAATTCAGAAATCCATCTATAAATACTATATACCATATAACTCTACATAGTTGAGAGAACAATCTTAGGTAGTTTTCTGGAGAAGTAAATTCCATTTGAACCAAGCCTGCATACTGTAGTTCTGAGCAGTCATGAATAATGGGAGAGTCTGATGTTGCAGCTCAGTTGTGGCAGCTGAATCATTCCATTGCCGTCCTAAAAAGTTTGTAGAGGTTAATGTGCTGCAGAATTAAATTGAACTGGACTTTAGAGCATGAGGATAGCATGGTCTCATTTTAATATGAACCATTCTTTTGCTTCTGACTATAATTCAGCAGAACCTCTTGGAGTTCAGATTGTAAAAGAATCAGGGTGTGTTATCAGTCAACTGTGGGCAGGATTGGATCAACCACAGCAAAGAGTTGGCAAGTCAGACAGATGCCTGTACGATCGCTCTTGGTGAATTCGGATGAAGACCTTCAATACCAACCTATCAAAATGGAAGGAAAAGATCAATGGACCCTGAGTGTTTTGAGGGAAACATTTAGACACACCCCAGCCCTATTAGTCTGACTTGACTCTTCTGTTAAATCTTAAAGACTCCCTAATATGTGGCAGGGATTAGAAGACCTTGCTTGAAGTAAGCTAATGGGACAAAACCTGTGGGGTTTTGGAATAAAGTGCTTGGGAAGAACCTGAATGCTTACACTGTAATGATTTAACAGGGTGATTATAATTACTTCTCTCTGTCAATATGTACATAAGAGTGATTGTAAGAGAATTCAGCAGTGTTCATTAGGTTGAGTACTCTGAATAATCCTGTATTTTCAGTTAGACCACAGAGAAAAAATTGGCATCCAGTTAGTGTATCAAGTGCCCTGCTGCACTTTCTGAGGAGCTAAAGATAGCTTCTGGGCTTAGGGTAAAGAACTTTCATCTTTTGGTGTTGGGTTAACCTTTTCTGGGTACTAGTTTTGGCAAGGCTCAGGAATTCAAATTCTCTGTGGCACTTATGTACTTGCTTAAATAATATCAGACCTAATATACAGGTGGTCATAAACCGGACCTTGTTTTTGTCTTACAGTGGATACAGATTGTCAGTCTTGGAAGCCATATTTTACTTGGAAGCTTCGAGGTTGCCATATTTAGTGCCTGGGAATTTGGGAGGAGGATTTCTTAGTAGATTAGACTCAACAACATTCTTTCTTAGAAGTCAAGGACAAGTTACCCTGCACCTGGAGAGGAGTGTCTGGAGGAATGGCTCTAGTTGGGATGATGTTTGATTGGGCAATGTGATGGACTGATGCAGGGGATGGATCTTTGAATTTCTCTTGGGGAAGGGAAAACCCGGAACTCTCAGATTCAGGTTTTCCCAAATGTGCCAATATGATTTCTCTAATAAATTCTTAGTTGGATGAACTTTGTTTCTGAGTGCTGAATGAATATGGGGAGTTTTGTTGGAATGCTGACACAGATACTCCTTGCGTAGAAACTGTCTCATATAGGAGCTGTCTGCAGTTATGACATTTGAATGTGCTTCCCAAGATGTCTAATCAATCTAAAGTGCACTTAAATAATTTCCCAATTATCCAGCAAGCAATTCTGTGCAATGCTATTGAGTAACTAGCAATGGGAGACAAATCAGACCTGAACAGTATTGCCTCCTGAGTAGCCTCTTTGGTAGCTTCTACTCCATTCCCAGCCAAGTTCTTGATTTAATGGGGGTCTTCAGGACAGGAAGCTAAGAAACAATGTCTAGAGCAGGGATGTCAAACTTGTGGACTGTGGGCCAGATGCATTATGCACTGGCCACGCCCACCCGTTTTAGCGAAGGGGAAAAAAGTTGTGACACATCACGTGACAATGTGACGACGCAAGTTTGACAACCCTGATCTAGAGGGCCAGTGGAAAAAAGATGAAAAACTAATCTGAATGAGTAAGTGGGTAGCACTAAAATTGAATTACTTGAATAAACATGCCCATGTTTGAGCCTACTTTGTGGCAATAAGGAAGGTAAAACATGTCTGCTATTTCTCCCGTATTGTATTAGCAGGCAGTCTTGTTTATGACAACCAACTTCCCAATAGAGAGATATTAACATACAGATCTCCCCCTAGGTCATTGTGACCATTTTCCATAATACTTTGCTGATAAAATTGCTCAGTTTTAACATAGTTTTAAGCCCATATGGACTGTCTAGTGATTAGTGATTAGTGCACTGCCTTGCATTATTACCGTATCTGGAATTCCTTTCAGCCTGGGAAGTCTGAAGAAATAGAAGGAATATTGTTTAGGTTGTTTCCTGTCACCTATTCTTTGGAACCTGGCTTTCCTGGCTATTAAGTGGAGCAGGGGAAAAGACAATCACTTGGCTCTGGGAAATTGGAAGTGCTTCCTTGCAGGACAGAAGTTACTACCAGCCTTGAATTGCCCCTTTTTGAAAAGGCCAGCCTCTAATAGGCCGCAGGGGCCTATCAATAGAAAGAGAATGCCACGTAAGTGGTACGTGGAATATTTGGGGACCATGCTTACGATTGGACTGTATTTTTTTTAAAAAATAAATGAATATGTAAAGAAGTGTTTCTTGTTTGCTTGCATGTGACACCCCATCAAAATCAAGTTAGGCATTTTCCAAATTTTTGACATGTTGAGCTCAACATTTGCCATCTCTTACCTATGCCAAGACCTGGATGAGTGCAGTCTGCCCCTTATGGATCTGTTAGATCTGTCTGTGTCATTTAATACCACTGTTATTCATTTCAGAGGGCTGTCTGCTAATCTAGTTAAGAACTGCTTCATTAAAAAAATTATCTTTGTTTTTATCTTCAGGGTTTTATGATATTCTCTTTCAGCCATACCATCGATCTCTTTTTTTTGGTTTGATATATTGCACACTAGGGAAGTTGTTTAGTGTTATTGGACTGTGATAGAATATAAGATAAATAATTGTTAATCTGTATTTTTTTCATTAAAACGTTAGATAAATTGTGTAGAACAAATCTTATACTGCCTATGCGCCAGATAAAAGACATGCTAGCAGTTCTGTTTATCAGAATACTTTTAATATGTTTTGGAATGGTGCACAAAATGCGATTTTGTTAATGATAAAGGAAATTATTGGTAAATGGCAAAGGAAGAAATGACAAAGGAAATAGTAAAAGAAAAAGAAACAAAAAGGAATTTAGATCAGGCCAAGGCCCATTGTAGATTAACATTTTGTTTTGCAAGAGACCAACTCAGTGCCTTTGAGATACCTGTAAACATGAAAAAGTGGCATTAAGTCTCACTCCTGTGCTTGTTCTCAAATTGGTCTGGAGGCATATTGTCCCCAATCTGGAAATAACAGTTTGCAAGATCCATAGTCTTTGATATACCTGTCCTCCATGAATTTAACCAATCTCTTTTTAAAAATCCAACTGCTTTTTAAAACTGTCCATGTTATACATGACTATTGCCATGTTTTTAGGTTTCTAAATCCCATGGATTAATTATAGGCTGAGTGAAGAAGTGCCTTCTTTTCTTTCTTTTACATGTCCTTCTAAACAGTTTCATTGGATAAACCTGATGTTTTCACAAAGTGGAAGGGGAAAAGAAAATATTTCTGTTCACTTTCTGCATGCCAAGTATGATTTTATAAATTCCAATCATATCTCCTCTCAGTCTTTTTTTTTTAATCTAAAGAGTCCCAAACTTCAAAGCCTTTTCTCAGAAATAATATGTTTGATGCTGAGATCATTTTATTTGCCTTCATCTGCCTTTTTTTTTTACTGTAACTGTATTATGTCTTTTTTTAAGTGTAGCAACCAGAATTATAAACAGTATTCAAACAATGTTGGCACTTTTATTTTCAATCTCTTTCTTAATTATCTCTGGTATGAGATTTACTCTTTTCAGATTTGTTGCATGCTGAGCCGACATTCTCCTTGAGTTACCCGCCAGGACCCCAAGACCTTTTTCCTGGTTTTACAGACAGCTCAGAATCCATCCACATATAAATAAAGTCATGATTTTAGAAATTAACATCTTAGTAGATCTTCCTGCTTAACGTCTCCTACCTAAAAATATAATACATTCAATATGAGAAAAAAGCCAACACATAGATTATATAACTTTTATAATATTATACTATTGCTTTATTTCATTGAAGCTACTTGCTTAGGGCTCAGTTGGCCAGGATCCCACATGTTTACCCTGTCTGGCTGGGGAGGTCAGAGTAGTTGAGAACCTGGGTGGGCAGATATAGGGAGTACAAGGGCAGCAGGCTAGACTGGTGAATAAGAAATCTGTCTGGAATGCATTGTTGTCAGAAAGTGGCATAAAGAAATCAACAGGAGTCAAGTTCATGGAGACTTTACTTTAAAAAAAAATAAAGTTAGGCACTATCACATTAAGTATGCACTTGTCTCTTTTAATTAGGTATGGAACAATCTAATTTGTACATGTTAAAACAGGGCTCGCTTAACTGTGGCTTAGTGAATCAATCTGCAGTTGGCCGGTCTCACAATAGAACATGAATAGAACGTAATCCAAAGCTAATCAAACCACATTATGATTTAGGCAGGGATCTGTACCTTATTTCAGCTTGAATCCTGTACAAGGGTTGCATAGCAGCACCCAAGGTCTGCATGCTTTTTAAATTTATTTTTTCTTAAACATTTTATTATCAGTGAAAAAGTAATGTTTTTATTTTATTATTTTAAAATACAACTTTATTTTTGTTGTGTTTCAGATAATAGAAATTCCCTCCTCTTGAACCCCATGCACTGTTTTTTATTCTTTCTCTATGACACCAAAATGGGTGCATTTTTAGTCTTTTTATTTTAAGTTGTTTTCCCTTTCCTTTACTGATAAAAGAAAAAGTACTGCATTCTTCATATATTGGCTGGGGAAATTCTGGGAGTTGAAGCCCACACATCTTAAAGTTGCCAAGTTTGAAAAATATTGTTTTAGATGTTTCTCATTTTCTGATCCTAGCTTACGATGATATGGCAGGCAAGTCAGCATGCGTTTGTGGACTGGGGCCACCATAAGTAGATGGTGGGGGGGAAAAATAATTTTCTCCCAGATGCTTAAAACTGTAAAATAATCGCAAGGCTCCTGTAACGTCAATTCCGTTCAGAGTCAGAAGGTGCATTCTGCCAGAGGCAAAGAAAGGTATTTGGTGCAAAAACCCAACTAGATAGGCTTCTGCTGGCTGGAATCATCTTCCTATGAGCCCAGGATGGGGGAAGAATACTGCTCCACCCACCCTTCTCCATGCATTCCTTTCTACCCCTGTGGTTCTACCCAGCTAACAAGGTCATAAGTGACACAGCAGTGTTCAAGGCATCAAAGCTTAGACGTTAGTTAGTGAAACAATTGTACCTAAATTGAAGCAGAGGGTTTATGTTTTTATTATGCAAAGCTCTCAATGGTTGAGCAAAGTATACATTCAATACATGTATATGTGACTCCTTCCCTCAGGGAACAGCTTGAAGGAATTTTTTGCTATTGTTTTCATAGATTCACAAACATTTTACATCAGCATATTCTGCTCAAATAATGAGCTGGACACAAACGAGATTTTAAATATTTTAGATGCAATTGACCAGTTAACATACATGGCCTAATAGTGGTCTTAACTGAAAGTAAGCACTTTCCATACTGAAGATAATTGTTCTATTTGCACTATAAATGTCTATATGATATATACTTCTGAAAAGAATTAATATTGAAGTGATTTGCAAATGGTACTATTTATAATTATAGTTATTTATAGCTATAGTTATAACTATTTGGAGATAACAGTCTATTCTGGTTCATTATCTACCCAATTTTCTTCTACTTAAAATTCATGTTTAAGCTAAAGAAGTCTAACTGCAATGTCCTAACAGATTTATTGAAATAAGGAATGTACGATGTGTACGTATGAAGAAATTAGAAGAATTTAAAAATTATTTATATATTATATATTTATTATAATTTATTACAAGCATAATGATTGTTTTTCAAATCTTTTTGCTTCTAGTATGTGAAAATCCTTTGAAATAAGGCTACAATCCTTCAATCTACTATAATCAACAGGCCCACAAAAAACATGCCCTCTTACTAACCATATCCAGGATAATAGGATTTGGAGCTGGCTTACAGTTGCTTTTAGCTAATGGGAAGGCCCTCATGCAAAGTGTTACCAGTCAGCCCAAAATTCCACTGTCTACATGGATTTGTACTTTCTTCCTTCTTTAGAATTAAAACAAGTATATTACGTTCTAGAAAAGACGAACAGATATTCTTCTGGAGTAGCATTTCACAACCTCAGCAACTTCAAAATGTGTGGAATTCTGGGAGCTGAAGCACACACGTCTTAAAAGTTGCCAAGGTTGAGAAACAATGCTCTAGAGAGCTGAGCTGGATTCAATTTTCTTTTCTGCCAAAGACTTTGGCAAGTCTCTCTTGACTTCTTTAATCAATTGATTGCTGATGGAAGCAAGTTCTAAAAGCCATGAGAATCACTTCTGCAAATCAAAAGTGGCAACCTATTACAAAAAAACAGTAATAAACTCTACTCATGTTAATACCTTCATATACTGCTGGCTGGACATTATCAGATTGGTTTCATTTAGTTCATTCTGCATTTAAAAGAAGTCAGCACTGAACAGAGAGATTATAAAAAACGCTATGGAGGAACACTTGGGGTCAAAGGAAATACATTGTCTAATATAGCAGCCCTCACTTTAATTGCCCACCAGGTGTTTCTCATTACAATTCCTTGAATATCACACTAACATGGATATTGCACAGAAGCTGTGATCCAAAGCAGCAAGCACAAGAGTGTAAGTTCAGGGAACAATGACCACCAGAGGGAGCAAGTGTGGCACTTTATGTAATATTAACATTCAGCAGATAAAAAGATGCAGCCAGTTGGGGAGGAAAAATTAATTGCTTTCCCATATTGTCAGGATATTTTCAGTTTGCCATCAAATAAACCATAGGAACTGGTGTGTGTGTGTGTAATCTAGGCATTCTTGGTGGCTGGTGCAACAGGTTACATTTTAGGGTGGACCAATAGCCACACCAAATTGGACAATGATTAAAGAGAGATGATGAGTATTTAGACTGCAAGGTACCTTACAGATTAATATAACACCTTAAGTTAGACCTATAGGCAACCAGTGTGGTGTTTTCAGGATTGATATTTTGTAGTTCTATTTAGTCACTCCACTATCAGGGATAATGCAACTAAAGCATTCTGTACTAGTTGCAGCTTCTAGGTCATCTCTAGCCTCAAGTAAATGTACTGCAGTAATCAAATCAAGCAATGATTACATCACAAATCAGTCAGGCTAGATTGTGTAGGATGTTAGTTGGTGCAAGAGCCAATCTTTGCATGGAACCTTTTTGCTATTTAGGTTAGCTGTGCCTCTATTGACAGATGAGAATCAAGGAAACTGGCTAAGCTACATATTTGTTCTGGAAGATAGCTTCAGGAACTTTTACTGCCATCAATGGACTTTGTTGTGGATCTATGGGCATAGAACCAAAACACAAAAACAACTATTGTCTCTTATAAAAGGGTAAGGAGTTTCTGATATCATGCTTTATGCAGCTAGGCATGGTCAAGAATGCAAGAACTATACAAATTTCAGTAAAGTATTTTCACTGGTAGATTGGGGTAAATTTTGGAAACTGTCAAAAGAATTACCTACCCCCCCATATAGTGAATTAATTAAGTTAGGGTCTTTTTGAATGATTTGAAATACTTCTTCTGAGGCTTTTTGCCATCTGGGTTGAATGACAATGCATCATAAAAATATCAACTAATTTGTGCTCTTTCTCTTTTTGATTAGGTCTATTGTCCTTTGCATTCCTTTCTCAGCCTCCCCACAATTTTCCTTTCCTGATTCACATGAAAAAAATTAGAGCTGAATGTTACTGATGACAATACTGATGAACTCCATATTTTTTGATGACTGACTCCAGTCACTTCATGTAGGTAGAACTTGTGATACCCCCAAAGCTCAAGGATCAAGGGTAGACCAGGCGTGTCAAACTGACGGCCCATGGGGAGGATGCATCATGTGCAGACAACGCCCACCCCAGCTCTGTGAAGGAAAAAACCATCACAAAACATCACCTGATGGCAACAATAGATTCAGTGACATGGCAAGTTTAACATCCGTGGTCGAAACTAAATTAAAAACCTCCCGCTGCCATCTTTTGTTGGTAGGACTGCAGAGAGGGGAAAAAAACCCATTGCCTTTAATTTGTCACCTTTAGATCATATGATCATTGACTTAAAAACCAGGAGATTCAACATGTTAGAATTTTCTATGTCTCCTTCCTGAGAAGTTAAGACTTTCAAGGCTGCTTTGATGCTAAACTTTGATGCAAACTGCGGGCTGCCAGTTTGACATCCCTGGTCTAGATCCTTGAGCTTTGGGGGTATCACAAGTTCTAAATGTCTACCTACATGAAGCTATAAACTGGTCTGAAATAGATCTTACTATCCTCTCCAGAATCTAGCTCAAGATTTGCAGTTGAGTAATAATTATCCAGCAGTATTAAAAGCAGTTTTAAAATCAATGAAAATGTGACATGAACTACAGTATGTGATCATTTGGGGACTTTGGTTGCTCAGTTCTGTCTTAGGGAGAATATATGTCACCAAAATCTAAATGACTGAATCTACTGCTTCCCATATGTAGGACACATGCTGTACTGCTGGCTTATAGATCTTCCCTTCATAAAGATAAATCCCAGTGATACCTTGAAGTGATTTCAAGAAAAACTCCCTTTTCCCACCTTTTCCCATTTCACTAAGATTGTTTCAACTAGGTATTCCCTGCCCCACCCTCATTTTGTCAGTTAATGCAAATAAAAAAAAACCAGGACTGGATCTCTTCTGCAGAAATATGCTTATATCTTTCCAAAACACAGAATAAATGGCAGATCAGAGGGTAGAGCAGTGGACGAATCTTCTGCTGCCTACCCATCCATTACTGAGTCTATTTTCTCAAGTGAAATGACATGTAGTTTCATGCTAGTTTAATACACTGGTTCCTGCCAATAGCCATACTATTTGGCAGCAGTAGATAGCTAGTGGAATGAAGTGGTTGAGTATGCACATCTAGGTGGAAATGGCCCAGGGTAGCTTCCAAAGCAGCACACAATCCTGAAAAAAGACATGACTACTTTAACAAGCTGAAGAGGGGACTCATATGCACTCCCAGGTATTCTAACGTACTATTTTGAAAGATGTGCATATTGCTAGAATCAAAATATCCAACTTTGCATCACAAAAGGTGGCCTGTTGAAGCTTCTGCATATGAAATGACAATATACATCACACACCTTCTCACCTAACAGTCAAAATGCTTCATGTACACCAAATATGTGACAAGCTGAGAGAGATGGCATCTCCCAATGTAACTGGGCTGCATAAAGATTGTTCATTTTTTTGTTGTGATCATTGGCAACCGATGACAAATTAACAGCAACACATACAAAAATGAGATCCAAAGCAAAATATTTCAGTAATGAATACTTTTGCTCAGAATTCCACCCAGGTAGCCAATTTTCAGAATATTCTATCTGTCAAGCAAGATTAGCATTATTTCTCTCTCTCTCTTCTATGTAAGGTATTCTCTTTTGTATTATAGATAATAATCAATGAAAAGAACTGTTTTGTTAGATAAGAATTGGGAAAATACATTTGCTGAGAAGACGTTATATTATTTGTTAAGCAAGGATTGGCAAGCCGTTATAAATGATTTACTATACATATTTTACTGCTATGAGAAATAAGGGAAAATCCAGAAATGTGGTTTCTGGAGATCTCAAACTTATGGAGAATGAACATTGCAAAATGAATAATATTTCCAGAGTGATAAATGTAATTTGAGAAATTCCAGTGTATTTCAGATATATTGATAATTATTAAGAAAGTTTTTTATGAGAAGAGTAAAGCCCTATATTTTCTTTATCTAAATCAGTGTCATCATTACATGAGTGGAGTTTTAACTTATGTCATTATAATAGTCACAAATGGGCATATTAATTTACTTTGCAAATGAGTGCAATACTTTAAAATTCAATTTCTTCATGTGATTCAAGTACTGTAATCATACTCCAAAACATCATGGATACAGTTAGATAGTTACTATATCACCCCTTTGACACCATGAAAAGTGCTTAATTCCAGTTTTTAAAACTGATTGAATAATAGTTTATGAAGAATCTGGGATGTTTAAAACTGAAGAATCCACTGATTATATTCAATTAAAAGTTCATCTGATTTCACATTTTAACCCAGATACATCAGTACATCTAAAGCTCTTGAATTATTTCTGGACTGAAATACATTTTGTATGAGTTGAAATTTGTACTATTTTATTTTACAATTGAATGTACAGTTAATGTATGTTGTGCACTGATGTTACATAATTAGGTAATAAAATGTCTGCAAGCAAACAACCAAGTTCAGAGAACATCAAGGATTTCACAGCTGAACTCTGAGCTACCTATTATATTATATACCTATTATATTCTCTTCTATTAATTAATGTGTCAATTAATTATTTAGAAGAAATTTGGAATAAAAACTTGGAAAGTCCTGTGAAAACAAACCAAAAATGAAAGGTTTTAATAATCTCATAATGAGATTGATTCAAGAGAAGTTTCCCCATCATTAGACATCTCATAGAATATTTAAAAATATCTGAGGATTAATTTGATATGCTAGAAATGTAGAATGATGGGAAGGATTTATGAAAATAATACTTATTCTCACCTTTACTGGATCTTGAAATATCCAGAAATATGTTATTATATCCTAAAATTTTAGATTTTTGTTATCATATAATGAGCTATGGATTTTCTAAGTATAGGTACAGCATATTTTCTAAGTATAGGCACAGCAATACAGACAGTATTACCATGCTATACAATCACCTAGTGATGTCCCAGACAGTGAGATGGGCAGTATATAAATTTGATAAATACATTTATTCCAAACAATATGTGACTGTCTGTTCTGTATCTATGCAATATAATATTGTGAGATCAAGGTTTAATAATGCATTTTTTTTTAAAAAAAATGAATGGGTTATGTATTCCTGGTTTTGTCCTTCTCCCTCTTTTATCCCTACTTTTTATTTTTTCTGTACGTTATCAATTCTAAAAAGGCATCCATTACATTGATTAACCGTGTATCTTATCTGTTTCAAGAACTGCCATATGGTTAGGCAATTTCATTTTTAGCATGATTATTCTTTTCGACCACGGGTCATGCAAAAATTTTGACGGTATGACAGCTAATTCATTTTGCCCGGTGTCCATCCAAGAAGCTCAGGCCAGTTAGGTGATGTAATTTGCGAGGTCGGCCTATGGTCACCAAATCAGCGTCTGTGTGAAGATGCTGGTCCGCTAGGCTGTTCCCGCCCTCCGGCTACGACCTCTCCCTACCACCTGCCCGGTTTTCCGCAGGCTCCACAGCGCGCACGCGCTGCCATTTCTGGCTCTCGCCTACTCCTCGCCCCGGGCGTCCGCCACCCTGTCCTTGCCCGGCCATCTGCGCCCCTCTTCCCGTTCCGTGGGCTCCCAGCGCGAAGGCCCCACCAGCGCCCTCTGCCGGTCGCTGGCGCTGTGGCCATGCCCGACCACTCCCTCCCCAGTCTCCGCCTGCACGTTGTCAGAGCCTGGAAGCCGCTGTAAGCGCTGCCGTCTCCTCAGCCTTTGCTCCTTGCCGGTACCAGGAGCACCGAGCCGGGCGCGCTCTTCGCTTTGCTTCCCGGGGCGGCCCGCGCCATTATGTCTCGTGCCGTCCCGCTCCTCTTGATGCTGCTCTGCTTGGCTCAGCGCCGCGCCTCCCTCGCCGGGCCCACCGCCTCGTCCCTGGAGAGCGCGACGGACCCCTGCCTCAGCCAGCCCTGCAAGAACAACGGCACCTGCACGCCCGTCTTAGCCAAGCTGCCCGCCGCGCTCCACCGCCTGCCGTTGCTTTTTCTTTCGCCTCAGCCTGCTTATAGCTGCCTCTGCCGCCCGGGGGTCACCGGCACCGAATGCCAGGTAAGCCGGGCGCCTTCCTTCCCTTGGGGGACCTTGTGGTCCATCGGTCCGAGCCTTGCAAGCGCTCGCCTGTTCATCTCCGCCTTCCTAGGCTTCTCTCTCGGGTGTCTTTTCGGATCCGTCTCCCGCCCCCGCGCCTTGGACTCGATCGGCCCGTGCTTTCGCGGATTCTTCCTCCTTCCATCCTTTCCATCACTCCCCACCCCAACCTCTCCACCCCTTAGATCGCGTAGTGATTTTGGTTCGCTCCGCAACCGTGATCTTCCTTGGCGGTCGCTCTCCAGGCTGTGGCTCTGCGCTGCTTTGCACTGGTCCCCAAGTGTGGTTTGAGTTCCTTGATGCAGAATCCCTTATCCGACCACTCTCATTTCGGTTTCTACCTCCGATTCGGGGCACACGACTCTTTTGTGTAATCATCCACAGTGGCCTTTTTCTTGTGACGGATCGCTCATCCGTTAGCACACACCGAGCCAGACCTCTTTGTGGAACCGAGTCCCGTGGCCTTCACACATAAGCGCTAACAAGGGCAAATGCTTGAGTGCTGAACTTGAAGGGCATATTCTGTGCCTTCACCAAAAAGCTTTCCATGTGACCACCGTTCCTACGTAAATGATTTTGCACCACTTTAACCGAAGATTAAAAAAAAAATCGTTCTAAATGTGGTTTAGTGTAACCTTGGTTATTTTTGTTTTATGGCTTTTCATATTATGCAAACCCTGGACTCACTTTATGATTCATTGTGCCTTGTGAATCAGAAAATGGGTTAATTAAGTAAGCAGGTTAAGCAGGTTATGTGAAGGCAGCCTTGTATTTCTAAAAGATGCCACCGAAGATGCCAATTTGAACTCTTCTTTCGGAGCTGCCTGAATGATGCTGCTTGGGATTGTGAGAATGACAGTTGCAGAAGTGCCTTCCAGGATACAGAATTGCAAATTGTTGGTTGACAGGATTCTGTTCTGCTCAAGGCTAAAAATATTTTAGAACTTAACAGTCTTGGTACTTTCATATACATATTTTTTTTTCTAGTGATGAATATACTAGTGATTTTTGTCACTAATAGTCAAATGAGGGCTTGTTCACAGACTTCAGGTAATCATATCGTTTCTCATTTTTATTGGAATTAAAATAGGTAAGTAAAACAACTAGAACTGCTATTTATTTCCGTCAAATCTATGTTTTAGTATGAAGAATACAACTGTTGCTAACATCTATTATGAAATGTTATGTCAATCCAGTTTGGTCTGGGAAAGAAAACAGCTCATTTGTTTCTGGTCTTTAAAATGGTGCATTGATATTTGTCTTTCATTCTTTCTGAGGAAAAAAGATGAAGATGAGGAGGAATAGAATGATGATGGTGGTGGTGATGATGATGATGAGTTTGGTTATAGAATAAGGCTGCAATGGACTACATTTCTGTGTCTGTTTACTTGGAAATAATCTCATAAAACTAATGGCTTTTACTCATGCATAATTATGCATAGGCATAGGTTGCTAATCAGTGACGCTAATTTTACCACGCTAAATTTACTAAATATTTTTAACATGGCAAAAAGGTTTGTAATCTTTCTCTTTCTCCCTTCCCCCAATATTACGTAAGATGTTGCATTTATGAATACAGGGATAAGAAAAGAACAAAAGGCTACTGTGAGAAATACTGAAAATTAAAGACTTTATGAAAGAACTTGAGAAAAAGAAATTCTGCGTTTTATGTCACAGTGCCCCTTTTTCTGCAATGCAAGTTTGTGGGAGACTGGATCAAACAGAAGAGAAATAAATGGAACTCTTTTAAACCAAGTGAATCTTGTAAATTAGGTGTTGACTGTTCCTAGGTTTCCTTCTGTGTTGGAAGAAAGAGAGTGTTGTACGAATTGTGCTGCCTTCTGGAAGTTCTGGAAGGTAAATTGCTATTTTAAACACCAGTAAAATGTCATGTCTAGAGAAGAAAGAACTGCAACTAGAGATATGGTTTAGCCATTTATTTCCACTTTGCTCAATTCTAATTATTGTATACTTTTATATAATTAATCCTAAATGTTATTGCATGAAATCATTGAAAACTGAAGAACACTAATAAGTATATTTAATTTTTTTTTACATTTTGTTGCAAGAGTTAAGATTATGACTTGATTTGATCAAATTGGATTGATTTTCTGTACTATTGGAAAACTGAATTATCAAATCAATTTGTTTCAAAGCGACCCAGACACAGTGGATGTTCAAGGTTTCCTGCAAAACAAAAAGGCTGATTTTCCCAGTGAAGCATTCCTTTCCCCCTTGACCAGATGGCAGAATGAAGGAGATCTGGTATGTGATGCCATCAGAAACACCACAGAGCCACCAACATAACTGTAGATTTTTCTAGAACAGGGGTATCAAACTCAAAGCCTGCAGGCCGGATCTGGCCCGTGGCATGCTTAGATCTGGCCCGTGGGGCTGCCCTGGAAACAATGAAGGATCGGCCCATGGTGCCACTGCCAGCAAAAACGGAGGTCAGGAGGGCTGCATGCAGCCCTCCCAGGCTCCATTTTTGGCTGCGAAGGCCTCCTGCAGCCTTCTGCCAGCAAAAATGGAGCCTCCTGCACTCTTTTTTAGCTGGCAGAGGGCTGCAGGAGGCCGTCACGGCCGAAAATGGAGCCTTGAGTGATGTCAAGCTGGCCACACACCCCAGCCATACACCCCAGCTATGCCCCCCAACCACGCCCCTAGTCCCCCAAGGTCAAACACAATCCTGATGCAGCCCTCAATCAAATCGAGTTTGATACTCCTGTCCTAGAAGAACTTTTATTTGCAGTTGAGAGCTTGTTCCTCTCCAAGATTTTCAAAGAAAACAAGAGAAGATAAAGGTTCAGGTTATGGTAGCAGAAGCAGAGTTGGTTGCAGTTTGAAAGGAGATATTAGACCAGTTGATTTGATCATTATATATTAAATGTATCTCATGGATCTTTAAGAAAAATAGATTGCTTTTTAATGGATCTTCATCTTTCTGGAGCAATAGTTCTTGATTATAACATGTTTCCCATGATGTTGACATTTCTGCCCAGCTTGTTGTCTTCCATGATTTTTGTTTTTGTATTTTCCTATTTCCCAACAAAGACACAATTACAATTTTATTTGCCCTACTGCAGTTCATGACAATATACTTTATACAGAGTTCCCTCTTTCATTTTCTTCATAACAAACCTGTGAGTTTGGTAGGGCTGGGAGCAGGACTATCTCCAAAGTAATCTAATGAGTTTCCTCCACCTTGATGTGTGGAGACAATCTTCAGATGGTGGAAGCTTTCTTGCTAGATTTGGAAGTACTTCTAAAAGCATTTCATCCCACCAATCACTCAATAAAACTTATATGATTTTAAGAGTGTTGAATACAATTGTAGATATCACCATAAATGCTTTTTGCTGTGTCCCCACCCCCAATAATTGCACCTAGGCCTGTGATTTTGAGAAAGGATTGAAAACCATATTGAATCAAGACCAAGAAGAAATGATCATTGATGAGAAACTAAATTTCTAGCATGGGTGGATCAAATTGGTTATAAACTAATTTTTGTTTTTCACTGAAATGCTGAGAAAGAAAGATTTGTTTTCCACTCTCCATAATTTGATTATAAAAATATTAAATATATTTGAATTATTTTGTGTTTTTAAAATATATATTCACATCTTCCCATCTTTACCTTAAACTGTAACTTAATGTTTGAACATGTAGAACAGCATGTTTACTGTGTTTTCTATGTCTTGCCAATGTTAATTAACCTCTGAATGTGATTTTGAAAGGATGCCCTTAAGGGTTAGGTGTAAAACTAAGCAGTTCAGATTGTCTTTATGGCAAATAAAGTGTCCTTCTGTTTATGCATCATGAGTTTTATATATATGCTTAGAAAAGGTTCTTTCTTTTTAAAGTACTCAAAAAATCTATTGAATCCATTGAAAAGGCTGCTTTGCATAATTTACAGGTCATTACTCTGTAAATTGTTTGCTTCAAGAAATACTTCAAGGGTTTCAAACACTGATTTGCCTTCCTGTATTCATAGTTGTTGAAAGGCCTTGAGAAAAGCTTTGTGAGGAAATTATTAACAAAAAATAATTCAATACATCAAAGTGTTTTAGTGCTCTATTTTCTAATTTATTTTTCTCTAATAAATCATTTTAATTTTTCTATTGTGCCTGCTATCATATCAGTAGCATAATGAAATACATGCTTTACAATGTATCACAGACATCCCAATACTATATATTGACTAATTAGTATTGCTCATAGAGCTATTATATGAATCATACTTATTATGCACTTCACCAATTCATTCAGAATTTTTGGAATAGATATTGGTCACATAAAAGCTTAAAAAGTCTGCTTTAAACCAATAGATAAAGCAGATTTTTGAACAGGTAAGAATTATATCATGTAGGGTGGAATATATTATGGTTGGTGATCTACAAATCATTGGAAGAATAAAAATGTATCTCAAAAATGAGGGAGGGCCATAGAACCAGAACACTTACTATGATACATATATAAATTGTTGTTCAATTATGATAGTGGGCAGAACAGATAAAAAAATTGCATGATAAAATGCAAATGTATAAAGAAACAAATTATATCACAATGATGGGAGCAATTTTGGAACAATGGTAAAAAATGGTATAAAATTTACCCTAAATTATAATATTAGGCAAACTCATATAAAATATTTTATAATTATTATATAATTCCATTAATTATACCAGGAAAGACGTATAGTAATAAATGTTGGAATATTATAAGACACAAGGAAATTTTATTCTATGTAGTGAACATGTAAAACAAATTTCAAAAGTACTACAAAGGAATTTGCAGATTATCCAGAGAAATTTAGATATCCAATCTGAAATGAAGACAAAATTCTTCTTAGTAACCTAATTCCAAAACATATTAACAAAACCTATCACTTATTAAGATACATATATAGGGTGGCAAGTATAAATTTATCACAACATGACAAGAGATAAAGAGCTCAGAATGGGAATTGAAACTTGGACAATATGCAGTAATGGCAAAATTAATTGGATCACCACCTGTGAACTTGGATCTTTTGCGCCTGACAGCAGGAGATGAGTAAAATTTGGCCTGGTTATTATTTGGCTAAGAGATCACCAGAGATAGGCTGTAGGGAAGGTTAAAAAACAATTCAGAAGCCAGCAGTAACCATTTTCATACTGTTATGACTTTGTCCATAAAATTAACAAAAATTGAGCTTGACTTGAAGAAAACATTTACATTTATGCCTGATTTGTTGTCTCTGGACTTTGGCTCAAACCTATTTTGTTATTTATAAGTTCATTAGTAGATTATATACTAGACAGCCCATGCCCCATTGGGTCATCATTTCAGAGACGTTTCTTTACTTAAAGAGAGAAACAGGATGATCAAGAATGGATTAAAACAAGAGCAACTTCCAACTTCCTGGGTTGGCTTCCCCATTGAGTTTCCTTGTAGGAATCTGGCAGGGAGCATTGGAAATCCCCTCCCCCCTGCCCCTTCCTTTGCCAGCAGTCAGGCAAGTGGTTGTTGCTGAGTGGGAAGGAGTGAGGGATTGTGAGACTGCTGGAAACTGTCATGGGATTTTGAAAATGAAGATCACATGACTGCAGCAGCAGTTCAGCAGCGTAGTAGCAGCCAATGGCATTCAAGCTTAGTAGCAGCCAGTGGCATTCAATGGCATTCATGACTGCTGAAGAAATGTAACTTGGCCACAGCATCACCAAGTTACATTTCCTCAGCAGTCATCCTGGATTTTGGACATATTCTGTAAGTTAGCCCATTTTAAGTATCTTGGTTTGAAAATTGTTGCCCTACAATGCCTGATTTTGCCCAATTCAAGGTCATTACAATGAGCGTTGTAATACTATAAAGGTTCCAATTTTCTAATCTATATCTATAAAAGAGAAGTGTGGGTTTGTATGTGCTCGATTCAAACCCACACCCCTGCACCTATCTCCCCCAAATTTGGCACATACATGCTTTGGGGTTGTAAGATCAGCACTGTAGGGGTCACAAAATCCATTGGGGGGTCTATGCCCCCCAAATAGAGATGAAAAGGGGACACCCCCACCACCACAGCAAAAAAGCTGTGCTGGAACATGCTGGCCTAATGCACCACTATTTTGGACACAGCCCAGTGCCATCAACCTATCCCGCCGCAAGCATGCTGCCGTTGGGCTACAGTGGAAATTGGGGCAGAAAAAAAATAGCTCTGAAATGCCAGGTAATCACCTGTTTAAGACTCTTCTTTTTCTGCCCCAATCTCCACTTTAATGAAGAGCTGATTGGCAACGAAAGTGAAATCTTTATATGCCTGCAGGACTTTGCGGGGACATGGAAGCATCAATCACCTGTTAAGTAAAAAAAAAAATCCAAGCAAGGCCAGGTAATTAGCTAGTCTTAAACAAAGCATACTATTCCCCTTATTGATTCTTAAGAAGATTTTCCTAAATGTTATTTACTCAGTTTGCTTTATTAATCCAATTAATATTTTCCATGTTTTCTGTTCTTGCTTTACACATATCTTGCCATTTACTGTAGCAATCAAATGTTTATTATTTCTTTTAATCTCTTATATAACTAATATTTTATCTGTTTATTCCTTTACTGCAGTTAGGTCATTTCAGGATCTTGTTTGTAACGATTTTGTGGCGTGATCTTTTAAAGGTGGCAATGTTTATTTCTACATTTATTTATATATACGTGGTAAAGTGAACTTGCCAAGTCCGGTGTCTCTCATGTTTTTTCAGCAGTCAAGGGCTCTGGACTTCTGTCGTAAATAACCTTACAATTTCATTGGTTCATGACATTCTATTTCCTGTTGTCTGACTGTTTCAGTCTTGTTCTTCACATTATCGCACTCTTTTTCTAGTCTTTTTTTTTTGGCTTTCTTTTCTCCTGTGTTGAACCACTGAGATTATTGTTTTTTATTTCCTGAACAACGAAAATTGTATGTCAGATTTTCCAAGCCATTACTCAACTTCCATTACTATTCATGATCGTGTAAAAACTGTTAGTAGCACTGGTATTCTTCTTGTTGTCTGTATATTTACCTTGGACAAAATTACCTTCTTCCAAATTGCAACTAATGGCTCAGACAGATAGGATTTTTTATTTCGTGTTTCGACGGCTATTCCTTCAAAGTTTCATTAATGTAAAAATATAACATTACAAAAATCAAATACATAAAATTACTAAATTATAAAACACAGAGGATTAAAGATTCCATAAAAGATAGTTTTACATAGGTGGAGGGGCAGAGAGGGAGAGAAAGATAGGCTTTAATTCCATTATTCTGTCCTTCTGTCCCACAAGATACTGCATACTTTCTATTAATCTTTCTAATTCTAGATAAATCTTTAGTAATCTGTTACTAAAGGTTGCCAAGGTACTGGTTGTTTTCCTTATGTTAAGCCTGAAATAAAAGCCTTTTAATGCATTTTTAAAAAGTATGTAATTATTTTTGACTTTCTTATTCTATCCCTTCTGCATATAGAAATGGCTACTTATGATTGAGTACTATCTTTATTGGAAGTCCTTGGCTATAATTCAGAGGATCATTTAATTGATCCCATCGGATGACTTGGCAATTAAAAAAATATTTTTGATGCAATATGCAAAGTTACTTTGCAAGTTCTTATTGGGCATTGCACATACATAGAGTATCTAAGAGATTTCATTATTTGAGAATTCTGAATATTGAAGGTTCAAGTTTTGTTTCACTTGAATTGAAAATGGTATATGATTCTCGAGATTGGGAAATCAAAGATAATTGACTTTGATTATTACAATGCACGCTTTATATGGTTAGTTACAGAAACTAATGACTAAACTAGTATGTATGTTTACTATGTAATACAAAATACAAATACAAAAATGTATTTTGAAAATGATATAATCGTTTGATTTGTTTTCAGTTATTACAATACTTTTATGATTTAGTAATGGGGAGGAGGGGTGCCTTCAGGTCAGTTTTTGTCTCCCAGTGACTGCCTGAATTAGTGCCTGCAGTTTTCTTGGCAAGGTTTTATAAAGGTATCCAGGAATGACCTTGGGAGACATGAGCCAAGGACTGGACAAGTGTAAAAGATTTCTCAGCCTATAAGGATGCTAAAGAGAGGAGATGTGGGAAGTGGGAAGTGGGAATTGTTTCAGAAAGGACTTGCTCTCGTTTTCTGGAGAAAAACTAAAGCAGGGTGAAATACTTTCAATCTTGCAAGATACTCTTAAGGGTAATCTTGCAATAAATGTAGAGTTAATACTCATGGTTGTGCTTCTTGTCTGGCTTACATCAAGAACTAATGGTTTTTCAGAACAGTTTTGCCATTGTCTCCTTTTCAGCGATGAGAAAGAGTTTTGTGCTTAAGGCAGGACTAGAAATCACAGTCTCCTGGTTACTAGTCTAGTGCTTTAACCTATACCAAACTGGCTCTGTATTTTTTTTATGTAAAATTAGTGCAGTAATTTTTTTTTTTAAAACTACTTCCTTCCAGCCATGCTGTTAGCATAGTGCATAGTCAGCTGTGCGAAACTATGGAGTATAGCCTGCCCCAGTGTGATAGGCTTTGTGAAACAGGTCCTGCCTAATTGTCATTGCTGTTTGCTTATAACCCAACTAGAGAAAAAGTAACAAGGTAAAAGTCATAGGAATAAATTCTTGTGAACTTCCCACTTTCACTTGGTTTGGAATCTATCTGCTAATACCAGGAGGAATAAGCCTGGGAAAAAAAAGCCAATCTCAGCAAATCGTTTAACATAACTTGCCATATTCAGGCCTCCGCTCTTGTAATTTCAGCTTCGATGTGTAACATTGTATTAATAACACAGTAGGCGATTTGAAAAATTGCTCTTCGAAGTTTAGATTGGACAAGTTTCAGTGATACAAGGTTGGAAGGTGGTCTCAGCTGTGCATCATATAATCGTGCTAGAGACTTGGCTTCAAAAAGCTTAAAAGCTGTAGGTTGGCCTCCCCTGGAGCTAATGTATTAATAAAGACTTACGTTAAGAAAAAGACAAACTTCAGGTGCAATGAGTCTCTAAATGGGAGTAATAATCCATGAATGGTTGCCAAGTTGAGTTAAATTATATATGACATTTATTCTTCAAATTTCTGAAAAAAATGGCATTTGAACATTTTATGTTGCCATTCTTCTAAAGAGAGAATCTGGTTTCCAGTAAGAGATGTAAAGTATCTTCACAGCTATTATTATATACAGAGCCAATATAGGACTGTAAGTTTTGGTAATATTTACCAGAAAAACAGCTGGGAGGAAAGATAATTCATCTTTAAGGTTTATTTCATTCTTCAGTAGATTTTCTTCTCGAATTTCTGAGTCTTTGTATGTTGTATCAAATATGAGGAAACAATCCAACTTACTGCATTTCTAGCCATTTTTAAAGAATGAATTACCTGTTTTGGCAATAGAACTGGAGTAACAATAAAGCATCTTGTGCTCTTTTCCTGAGTATGATACTTAGGAATATTTGCCTTCCATTGATCTTTTTATTATTGCATATCAGTTATCTTATTTAGACCTTGCATTCAATTAGTTATGCAGCCTTTAACTTAGTTAATTTTTCAGTTGTATTTCAGTAACCATTTGTAAAAAGCTATAAGAGATGTTCTGGGTTTTGTATTATACATTCCTTCAAATTCTTCAACGTAAATGAGACTAGGAAACCATGTGAACCAATGTTACTATTGTAAAGCTATAGTAAAAGAATCATGCAAATCTGAATACACTTTATCTCTCCCTTTATCTTTGTGTAACATGTTGCATTCTTGTCCTAGATTGTCCCAGTTCTTTTATCTGATCATTGTATTGGTAACATTTCTTTCTCCTGTCTCTCAAGGCATTCTTCCTGGCTCTACGCTATCCACCTTATTAGCTCCAGCTATAGGGGGAAGGTTATAGTTATAGAATGACCTCTTGCAGGACCCAGAAAGTAGATTTTTTTCATAATGGTGTCCTGCCCTCTGAGACACCTTACTATGTAAGATCAGATTGGCCCAATCCTTCTTGTCTTCTGGAACACAGTTCCCAACCTTTCCGGCTCCATGGACCGGCAGCGGCAGTGGTTGGGGGAAAAGAGAAGATGAGTTTGTGCATGCACTTGTCGCTTGCGCAAATGAGTTTTGTATGCTCACCCACTGATTGTGTGACCTGGTTCTCAATGGGCCACGGACTGGTACCAGGCCGTGGACCCAGGGGTTGTGGATCCCTGTTTTAGAAGGTGCTGAAGACCAGGCTGTTTGTCCCTGTATGGAAGACAGGAAGTTAGTGAAGTCAAAGTGATTTACTATTGATTTGAGATTTTCAGCTGCCATATTTTTTAGAGTATATGTTGTATGTTTTATTAACTATTTATTTATCTTAGTCAGTTGGATTCAGCAAACTACCGGAAAGCATTTTTGCTCGCATGGTGCCATGCGCTTCCATCAGCCATCCTGTACGACAAGTATAAAAGGATACCATTGACAGAAAGAATCTGTTCCTGTGGCTCAGGAGAGGTGGAGACTGTGGGTCACAGGTTCCTTAGATGTTCCCTTTACACAGAGATTAGGAAAGAAACATTCTGCCAATAACTGCTAGGTATCCTGGCTCCTCCGATACTATCTATCTTCAGTGGCTGCTTAAGGATGAACAGTCCATAACTACAGTGCAGGTGGCCAGATTCTGTGCAGCAGCACTGGGGATTCATCGCAAATATGTGTCTTCTCCACCATAATTATGTTATATAACAAATGTGGCAAATCCTCTGCACTGCTTAGTCTTTTCCCTTTTAGCGTTGAACCTATAATGGGCCACACAGTTTGTGGATTGTAATTTTAGTATAGTTAGACCATGCATAATTGACAGACTGGATTTTATTATAGATTTTAGTTATTTATTATTTTATAGTAGTACCAATTTTTAATGATATATTTATTGAGCTTATTTGTCTCTGGTCTAAGTCTGTAATAAACTGATTGATTGATACTGATAACTATTTATATTGTGATTTTTATTTTTAAACTTAAACTTTATCACCCAGAACTGCTTTAGCCAGGGGGACAGTTGTTTATATCTATATAAACAAATATTCTGCCTTGTTTTTGTAATTCCTTTTGGATTGTGCTATTTATTTGAAGATATTGAAACCCCTGGGTAATTGTGACTGTTTTGAAGAAAAACTTGAAAGATTTCACCTTTGTTTATTAAGAATTAAGTCTTACAATCTATACAAGTTAATTTATCCCCAGTGATTATCTGATATGGTTCCAATTTTCAAAAAGGGGAAAAAAAAGAAGTCCAAGAAATTACAGACCAATCAGCTTGACATCAAGCGGTGGTAAAATCCTGGAAAAGATAATCAAACAGAGGACTTATGATCACCTAGAAATGAGCAAAGTGATTACTAGAAGCCAGGATTTGGGTTTATTAAAAATAGGTCATAAATAAATAAATAAATAAATCTTATTGCCTTCTTTGATAATGTGATAAATTAGTGGACCAAGGAAATGATGTGGATATAGTATACGCACTTGAGAAAGTAGACCACAACATACTTCTTCAGAATATATTGGCCTTTACTTCAGATAAATACTATGTGATAATCTGAATCTTATTCTTATTAATTTAATATGATACTGAATTGTACTGCTGAATATATCAATTCTCAGGAATCTCTTGGAAGATTAATTGTAAGTAAGTAAATTAATTGTAATTTAAGGAGCTGCAGTGGCTCGGTGGTTAAGAACACAGTGCTGCAGATCAGCAGTTTGGCTGATCGAATCCCACCAG